>CEMU01569335.1:885-24202 GCA_900068965.1 Calocybe gambosa
ATATATTCTTTGAATACACTCCCTACTGAACCTCTTCTGCATCTTGCCCTCTATGCTGGCCTAGCTTCTCTGAAATTACCTGTATGTTACGATACAACCACCAAAAATGTTGACTGTCCTGTTTGTGACGGGGAAACGAGTTCAGGAGCGCAAGGCTTAGGAATGGGGAAACTAGCGGAGGAAGTACCCTTCAGCCATCATGCAAATTCCACAATTGTGTGTCGCATTAGCGGGAAAATAATGGACGAAGACAATATGCCTATGGCCTTTCCTAATGGCAATGTATATTCGAGAGAGGTTAGTTGACCTTTTGTTTCAAAACCCATTTGAAACTAACTTGTGCCAAGGCGCTGCAAGAAATGGCCGGGAAGAATGGCGGGGTGGTTACATGCCCACGATCCGGTCAGAGTTGTGATTATCCGGATCTCCGGAAAGTTTTTATATCATGAATATCCTATGTACAATGCATGCGAAGTGACTTTTGTAATATGGCCAAAAAGAATTGCCCACTGACCGGATTGAACGATCGACCTCACCATCTCCTCATACGAGTGGCGCGCTCTACCACTGAGCTAAGCGGGCTACGATTGAATGATAGTGAGGCTGCATCACAATCTTTCTCAGTATTGCCAACGTGATAATTGTGAAATGCGAAATGCTCCCGATGCACCTTGCGCCACGCGCAGAAGTCTTCTTCCCCCTAAAACAGCGAATACATACTTTTTGCTGAAACATTTCCTGGCATACAATTCTAAAATGCTCGGTTTGACACCGCTGCCACGTGTCACTTTCGTAACCAGAATCCTATGCACAACTGTCATCTGTTAGGTCGGGGCGCTTTTCTTAATTTCCGCTAGGTTTTCTAGCCATGTTTGGACGAACGGCGTGTTGCACGCCGAACATCGTACAAGTCGCGACTACACAAGGCTCTGATCCCACCTACCCCGAGGGTGCACTGATTTAATCTGGACTATTTCTTCGCTGCGATCTTGATGGACGTATTGCATTTGTTCCATTTCGGACCATTCTAAACCTGTGCTCTCCGTTTCTCGAGAGGCTATCCTTGTATTTCTCGTTCAATGAATGCTGTCCGTAACTGAGCTACTTCGTTGGCGGGATTACCCGGTTCGCTGATCATTTGGTGGAGTCTGTCTACCAAACGTTGAGCAATGAGTATCGAACGCAAAATGACGGGAGAGTTTAGCCTGATGGAGTTATTTTTCCATGACTCTATTTTTCGGGACCATAGCAGAAGTACTGTGCGGCGGTCTTGATTAGCTGATTAGGGTGCCTCGCGAATTCGGGATGCACCCTGGAAGGTCTGCTTTAATTATTCCAGCGGCGTCGATCGCCAGCACCCTCGCTGCAGCGCGTTCCATAGTTTCCTTATAACGGGACTTTTATTTTCTGTCTTCTATTGCGATCCTGTGCGTGGCCATTGAACCTCCTATCTATGTGCGTACTTGCTACCATAATGTCAGTCAATTATGATGCATGCTGTCAGACGTCCAAATATACTCAACCCTACCTTCTAGTCGGCAGCCGATGGGGTATGCCCGAGCAGATAGGCGCGAGGAAAGAGCGATTCCAGTGCTTCTCGACTGTAAAGCCGCCCAATACCTCATGGTTGATGCAAGTCCTTGAGGGGACAGCATCGAGAACTTTCATTTCTAATGTGAGTAGATCAAATCTGCCATCTATATTTGAGTCATAGAATGAAAGAATCGTCATCTTTGACAGGTTTTGCTTTCTTCCAAAATTGTTCTGCGCCTCATTACCTTGAGCTAGCGTTCCTAAAATATTTGATACAAACCGTGCGTATCCACTGCCTCATACAATGCTTACTCGTGGTTACCTTGCGGAACCTTTCTTCGTTTTTGGAACGTATTGGATTCAGATTTTCTTAAGATTGTCTAGGATTCTGCCCTCACCCACATTTTCGGAGTTTTTAAACAGCTCCCCGCATCGTGTTTTTGCAATTCGGAGCCATTTATATGTACTGCTTATCATTAAGCTCGATTTGATGAGAATTTTTGCCCTCACGCTCGATCTGGACCCTTTAGAGATAATATCACCCGACCCGGCTGACATTCTCTGACGGAAAAAAATTGTCTACGCTTAAATTTTCTACCGCGCTAGGATAATAAATAGGAGGGGACGGTGCCGCGGTATGTTGCGAATTGCAGGGAACTTCCGGAGTGCATCTCGTCGGATGATGCAAGCTAGCCGCGACTGAATGAATATTAAGCTGTTACTTTTATCGCCATGATGTCGTGAGCATCGCGAGCAATGTATCGGTTGATATGGCTAGCAATTACTACGAACGAGATGATTGTAGCAGCTTCCAGACGTTGAACACGGTACATATCAACGTCGGCTCGCTTGTCAGGGGTTGTATAACTCTTAATACTAATCACATACTCGACACATAGTCTTTGGGGTGAGTCAGTTTGCTCAGGTATCTCAGGCTCAACCTTGTCACGGCACTTGGGTAAAGCAGCCCACGTTTAAAAAAATGTGTCAACTAAGTGAAAGGGGTCAAATGTGTCGATGTTCGAAGGATGACGATATATATTTATGTAGATGACTGTCCTAACCTGGAGAAGGAAACTCGACGGTAAGGCCATTAACGGGTTCAACATCTATACTACTGAATGGATTGATTGGTTGTGGCACTTGGTCGTGGGTTTGTTTTCATGTATACAATAAGTAATTTAATTCTAATTTGTTTGATATCCTGATTGGCAAGCCAAAAGATGGTTCACATGTGGGTTATATGCGCCCACCGAGTGGGTGGACCCCCAAGCCTATGGATTGCATTCAAGGTATGAGTCATCTATATATCCGTACCCAGTGCTAGTGGTGATAGAATCTAGGTGTAGATAGAAAATTTTACGAAGCTCTGTCGACTTCGAGCGCCCTTGCCCTTTTTCGACTTCTCCACGAGGACAGCTCTCTGAGGGTTGCAATGATAAGGGGAATACCTGCGCTGGCAAACAGAGGGGTATAGACAGCATATTTGTGTTCCACGGGGAAGTATAGTAGGGCTAGCATTCCTGGATTAAAAAACGCCTTAGAGGATAACCCGAGAGATTGCGTAGAGAGGCGGAATATTTCAGTCAACGACGTTGTCGATGCTTCAAACATCTGAAGAAGTATATTTAGCCTCGGTATGATGAGAGAAACGTATGGCAGACATTTTCAAACGCGGTTAACGCGCCTTGTATATCGCCTTTTACATCCTGCCCCACAGGCATACCCTCGATCTGGTCCACAAGCCTTATAATACTCTGGAGGGTATCCTTGGAACCTTGAGCATTGCCAAGAGCACGGTACCGTAGGAGGGCATCAAGTTGCCAGTCCGAAAGGCTACGTTGACGTTCTGTGGGTCGCTTCACTGCAGGAGGCAAGTTTGGAACTCCTAGGAGGATAGAAAGGTGGCTTGCAAACGTAGAAAAAATAGCGTCGAGGTCACGTAGTTCCAGTTTTGATTGCTGGGACAATTGGTGTGGGTTAAGTATCACGATGCCTCCCCATTGAGGTAAGAGGAATGAAGTTGATGGTGAAATCGCCCCTAACCAGTGAATCAGCGGTCGAGTTGAAACAGGTGCCAAAGACCATGATTACCGTTGTTGTCTAATATGAAGAGAGGCCCACGAGCTGCGGAAGGGACAAAGATAATGAAGTGGAGTACAGGGTCATTGGAAACACCCGATGCTGAATGCTTGTTTATCCAGTGGCACATAACTATGAAGTGGAATACCAACACAGTGTCCACTCAGCTGAGTTAACGAAAACCGTGAGATCTTCGGGTGTTATTCCGAATGCTTCGCCAAGCGGGAGAGGAGTGAAAGCTAACGGCGCGTGAAATTGTACCTGACTCTCAATCGTGAAGTTGTGCAATAGTTCAAGTTGTTTGAGGATTGGTGTTATGTGGTCTATCCCGTTATTAGCTGGGCGTCCTATTCCATTGAGCAAAACTTGACCAACTCAAAATAGCATGTTCAACATCCCAGCTTTCGAAATACGTGCCAGCAGCTATATCTTCATTAAGAAGAGTAAAAGAGAGTCGATATTGAGGCGAATAAGGGGCCACTTGACGGTGTTGTCCCGATGAATCGGTTGGTGGGGCGATGAGAGCACCTAGCAAGTTCGCTAGCAGAGGCATCGAGGCCTATAGCTGTTGAAGTATGGCCACGTCTTTAGATTACACTAACCAGCTTACTGAATTGGGAGTTGGAAATGTTAACTGTCTTCCTTCAACCTTAATTTCTTCGCCATCTACTATAGTGTAGGTGCTCTCTGGTTTCTTAACATCTTTGCAACTCTCTCAGACAAGTGAAGCTATTGAGAGAATGGTAGGCGTACTTGTAGCTGCAGTATCATATATGTCGATATCCAATCCTTCCCACCTATTAGGTATTTGCTGGATGAGCGTAGAAATAAGATCCCGCAGTTGGATGACCAAATTTGATCTATTCGAGTCGAACTCTATTCCAATGTTGACGGGGATTCTCAAGCTCTGCCGAGTTTGTGAGATGACACGAGAAGAGGGCAGAGAGAGTCGTTCAATGCTGGTTGTACGCCACCAAAGCGGCAGAGAGAATATTATAACAAGCCAGTATGAGACTAGTATGGATTTTCTGACTGAGTCCCTTTGAAAGAAAAGTTGTGAAGGATCATGGGGCATACCCAGGAGCTGGACTGGAGTTGGTGAACGCTGTGAACGGTGACGGTTGTTGTCGTCCGTGTGAAATAAACAAGCGCAAATTTTGGTAGTGGCTGCTTCTCTCTTCCGCTTAGTTTTCGCCTAACTCTGTCCCCTCGACGTCGCTTTGCCAGCCATCTCGCCTCTTGATTTATTGAAGCAAAGCCTAACATCTGAACTGTCGTATAGGCCTCGTATCCTGTCTGATTTCTTTCGCCATAGGCACTCGAATCTGCGCAAACATATCGAATGTCATCTGGAGCTTACGATGGACTGCATTCAGCTTCATCTTATGGACACGGGGACTCCTGGCGACCCTCTGGTTCAATTTTATCCTACGACGTGAGCTGTTTTCCTCTTCCAATCATATGCCGACCAATAATTACTCTTCAGAGACCCAACTACCACCCACGCCGGCGCTCAGTCTCTCCTTCGAGACGATACGTTTCATACGATGCCTATCATCCACACGAGAATAATTATAGGCCAAACAACTATCGGCCAGAGGAAGGCAACAGTTATCATAGCCGCTCACCAAGCCCAGATCATTACTCACGGACGTATACCCGCACTTCCGCACCTGATAGATGGGCAAGGCCTCCTTCCTGGGTAAACGATTCAACATCATGGGAACAATACCAAGTTGGACTATCTCCTCCGATTTCCTCAACGGTGAAAAGCAGGAGAGATAGCATGCTTGCAACGCGAATGTTTGAACCGTCCGATTCGTGGAAGCAAAACCATGTTGACCGACCTCTCCGCATAGATACGTAAGTCCTTGAATTATCGAAGTAGCTTGCTGTTTCTCAATCACTCTAAGGACACGGTCCGTATCACTCAACAGACACCCACACGACTTACCTCTGCCACACACTCCCAACCCTTACCTGTCACCCAATACATCTGTTGCTGCAAATAGTCATGGCCCAGCATCTTGGGGCGACCTCTATCGTCCTCCCGTTTATCGCGATGGCTGGGACTTTGGGCCGCGTTCTGATTCTTATAGACCAAAATGGTCGCCTTCAAGTCCCACAGAAAGGGATACTCGTAGACGGACCCCAAATGTTACTTCTAAAGGAGGCAACTCTTACAGACCTAATCGTAGGTCTACCAGTCGCTATGATGACTCTACACGGCGGGTCTCAGATTCGGCTTCTCTTATTGGCTCAGGCTCCCCTCAACAGTCTCCTACCTATCGACATGATCTTGTACGAAAGCCTTCACGCAGTCGTAGCCATCGATCTTCGAGTCGTAGTCGGCGCTCTTACACTCGTTCTCTTAGTCGCGGTCGTCGCTCTCTAAGTCGTGATCTTCAGCCTCAGAATGACCGCCGATCTGTCAGTCGTGGTCGACGCTCCTTGAGCCGTGAACGATTCTTTGCCTCTAAAGATGGGCCGTACAGTCCTCACAAAAATTCCTCTTCTGTGAAATATAGCTGGGATCGATCTACGTCTGCTTCTGGCATGTTAACTACTCCAGCGCAGACTCGTGCTTCTTCTAGATCGTCCATTGCCTCCTCCCGCGCATCTATCAAAAGTCCACCTTTAGTTCCCCAACCACAGCCTGCTGATCCAGTTGCTTCGAACGCTGAACAAGCGACACACCATGAAGAGGTCACCTCTGATGTTTCCAAGATGCCATCACCTTACCCAGACCGTCCTACTGTCGAGACTAACCAAACGTTTGAAGCTGATAGCCTAAGTTTGACTCGTGCCGAAGATCTTTCTCTTCGCTCGTCAAGTCCCCCTGCCTCTCAACTACAGGTTTTATCAACGGAGGGCAGTGTCGAGAGTCAAATCCACTCCCCTCAGCCTCTGAGGATGTCACCCATAACCCGACGGTTATCTTCCAGCACCTTGGGAGCTCTAGGGCCGGCCGACCTTAAAGCACCCGATAAAGTAAATGACATACCAGAGCCTCCGCTACAGGATGGTAATACCTTTCAAGGGCCAGGGTCTGAGTCTCACGATCAACATGACGCTGAAAAACCTCTCGAAACGATTAAATCTGCTGCGGATACCGATATTCCCGTGCAATTAACTGGCTCCCAGCCATCGCAGATCACTCGAGGTCCATCTCCTTCTGTGGATGAGGTTGCCTCGAAAGCCCGGAATGGCTCTGAAGAGCACATTCAGGATAGGACTAAACTCGAAACGGTGCCCGAGCCTCGCTTGGAGGATGTTGCCAGTGATACCTTACCAGTGCTCCAGTCCAGTTCTCAGACTTCGCCCTTGCAGGGGAGCCATCCCTTGGTTCACTTGCCTGAGGCGATACCAACAGAGGCCAAGTCGTTAGGGGAAGCTTTACGCATCGTTGTGATGACGAGGGTACTATGTGATCGTCAGACACGAGAAGAGCGTACAAATCCAGTCCTTCTGGCTAATTTAGCCACAGCGACTCAATCCTCCACAGACCGGCTATCAACATCTCCTAATCAGGTTATTAAGGATGTTCTTGATAGTGAACGCCACCAAAGAAGATTGGAAGAATTCGTTTTGATGAAGGGGTACCTTCGTGATCATTTCGAGAAGCACAAGGAATTATTGACAGAAAAGGTACAGCGCCTTCAAGATGAATATCTCACACTTCAGGAGCGATGGCTCGCCCATTGCGCCTCCCTCGACGAGCAGTCCAAGCCTACAGCAATTGAAACCGACCCTGTGCCATCTTCAGGTCGGACCACCCGCCGATCTGTTGCCGGGTTAGGCGACGCCGTGCGTTCAGATCTTGAAATGGAGCAAATCATTGCTAGTTTAGGCAATGATGATCTAACAGACCCAAATCATCTTTCCCTTCGGAATCTTGCAAACGTGCCTGATATGATATCAGTTACCTCCAGCAAGGTTGGTTACTACTTCGATGATACGAATCATCTTGTTCGAAATCCCCATGAGTACTATGGACCTCAAACCGGCATCCATGACTGGACGGAATGGGAAAAAGAGGTTTTCCTGGACAAATTTGCAGCCCAGCCAAAACAATTTGGAGTGATCGCTGAACATCTTCCTAACAAGACCGCTGCACAATGCGTCGATTACTACTACGTGCACAAGAAAAAATTCATTGACTTCCGTAAGGTCGTCTCACAATACGCTCCAAACAAACGCAAGCGACGAGGGACTGGGAAAAAGAGAGGCAATGGACTGCTTGCTGATATAAGGCAGCACGATGCTGAGGTGCATGGTGAAGTTGATTCATCCAGATTGGCTGGGCGCCCAAGCCGAAATCGGAGGACAATGGCCCCACCTGAACTGAAAGAGCCCAAGAGGGCCCCAACCTCACGTCGTCGGAATCAATTAGACTTAACCCCCTCTGGTGGCTCAGCCACTCCTACACCTGAACCTGAAGCACGGCGTCGAGCTCGCCGAAACAATGCACCGACATCTAGCCGGACAGTTTCAGTAAGCCTAGAGGAAGCAGAGCAAGAAGTCGTGAGAAAATTTCTCGTGCCTACCCTTTTTATCCGACTGATCTTGTTTGTCGCAGGAGGAAGCCGAACGTCCTGCCAAGCGCGCGAAGCGGAGCCGCAAAGTCAAGTCTGCAGCTGTCGTCATCGAAGAGCCTTTAATCCAGGAAGTGAGGTTTACCGACGTGACGGAGTCTATCAGCCGTCGCAAGTCCGGGTCATCGCTCAGTCACTGGTCCGATGAGGATAAGAGTGCGCATGCCGGCAATTTTTGTGACAGTTGACTGATGTGTTTGCTTAGTGCTTTTCTTGACTCTGCTCGGCCAGCATGGTGACGATTTCAAGCGGATCGCAGCCTCCATGCCAAACAAGGTGACGCCCTTAGACTATTTTCTCATATATTGCTCAATGTTTCCCGTAGACGACAGTTCAAGTAAGCAACTATTTCAAGGCCAACGTCGAGGAGTTCGAGAAGGTTGCTGCTATGGCTCCTAAACGTTCACCAACCCCATATGTTTTGGATATCAGAAGGGACATATCACCTCCTCTCCCAATATCTATCCCCGAGGTTCCAAGCAATGTGCCTGCACCTGACTTAATGTCGTCCGCCGCAACAGATCCGTACCGAAGCCATCCGAGCACGAACGGGGTCAACACTAGCTTTTACGAAAGCCCAAGGCACGAAATAGAGCTAGCTCCAACATGGGTACACACCCGAAGGAATCCTCGTGAGCCTATTGACACCGGCCCAATATTTCATAGGTCTCCTGGTCAGAACCAGGTTCACGTATATCCAACCTCGCCTAGGCCACCTGCCCCTTATGCACGTCACACGATGCCCACGACCTATCCGCCGCCGCCGCCGCCATCATCATCATCGTCAGTACCCTATACGTACCCCCCATATTCTGGCCCTCACTACCACCAATTTGAACCTTCAATGACACCTCAGCCTCAATCTCTGAGGGCACTTCAACCTTATTCTATGCCAGACCCATTGCGATCTTCTGGCCGACGGCTTCTCACAGCAATACCACCAATTCGAACAAGAGAAAATCCTTACCCAATCCTTCCAGCACCAGCCTATCATTATTCACTTGAACACTCTTAAGTTTTCAGGGCATCTTTGCTTTGTACTCACGAAGTTTCAGTTCCTTCCTTTGTCATTTAAGTTCAGTTTTAGATCAGTAACAGGTTTATCTGAGCTCGTAATGAATTGTATTCCATAGTATCTTTACTTTACCTTGTCTTAATCATCTACGCCTCGGAAGAGCTAGTCCGTCCTTGCATTACTTATTATTTGCGACTCATGACAGAAAAGGACTCGAATTCATCGTCGGCCTTCAACCATGATAATGTGGTAACCAAAGTTGGTCTTCACGAGCGAAGATATAATAGGTTTGTCCACCGAAGAAGGTTCGAGGGCAAATGCTGCATCTTGGAATGCACCCACCATGCTTCCTCTTGACATCCATCCAAGACTCCCTCCAGCTTTTCAATAACATCCGGTAAACACCAGTAAGGTGACATATGGAAACAGCTGCACACCTTTGGCTTTGTCCTCTGAATACTCCTGGGCAACTTTGTTAAAAGATTGACCCTCCTACCGAGTTGCATAGGTACAATGAGTCAAGGACGAAAAATGTATTAAACCTGTATTTTCTGCAGTGCTTCTACAGCTTTTGAATGCTTTTCACAGAGTATATGGCGAACATTGACGGCAGTCGCGGCTTTCAATCCCCCTTTTGCCTTTTTGTCATACATACACGAATGGGATGGAAATTTAAACAAGTCCATACCTTGGTACTGGTCCCACCAGCATTTGTACTTTTTTCCTTGTTCTTGCTGTCTGAAACTTTCTTGTCACTGCCCGCCGCTTTTTTCGCCATGGTAGACCGCTGTACTCGAGTACGTCGTAGATCGAAGAGCCAATGGGCAAGTCCCGATTGGATATGACCAGGTCACGTGATATAACGATCTTTCGACAAGTTTTTGGTATTGTCAAGTTTTTGCATCTAGTCGCTATCTATCATATATACCGGTCAAACTCCAGGGGCCATGGCGGACAAAATAACTCGTATCGCTATCGTAGATTCAAATAAGTGTAAGCCGAAGCGATGCGCTCAGGAATGCAAAAAAGTAAGTCAGATCAGGCCTCTTGATCTCATAGAGCTAACAGGCGAAATACAGTCGTGTCCTGTTGTGAAAATGGGTCTGTATTCGTAATATGTTGTATCACTCCACGCACTGATATCATCATCCCAGGGAAGCTTTGCATCGAGGTCAAACCTACCGACAAGATCGCTTTCATCTCTGAATTTCTATGTATCGGCTGCGGTATCTGTGTAAAAAAGTATGTAAGAGATGTCGGTTGCCTCATTGTATTTTTTGACAGCGAATTTTAACTTAGATGCCCGTTTGAAGCCATTGCGATCATCAACCTACCAACAAATCTAGAATCTCAGGTTACCCATCGGTACACTGCCAACGCTTTCAAGCTACATCGACTTCCAACCCCGCGACCTGGGCAGGTTTTAGGTCTTGTAGGGACTAATGGTATTGGCAAGAGCACGGCTTTGAAAATTCTAGCGGGAAAGCTCAAGCCAAACCTTGGTCGCTATGATGTACGTCCAACACTCCCATCTATCAGCGAGAACCTCCGTGTAATTACCGGCTTTAGGATCCACCAGACTGGGAAGAAATCATCAAATACTACCGTGGCTCCGAACTACAAAATTATTTCACGAAAGTGTTAGAAGACAATCTGAAAGCTTTGATCAAACCACAATATGTAGATCACATCCCCCGCGCGATCAAGGGTCAGATGTCGGTCTCGCAAATGCTAGACTCCAAGTTAGAGCGCGACAATAAGCAGCTCATGTGCGATGAACTAGAATTGACCCACGTATTGGATCGAGAGGTTTCCCAGCTCTCCGGTGGTGAGCTTCAGCGGTTTGCCATTGCAATGTCATGTATACAGAAAGCGGACGTGTACGCAATCCAAAAATTTGTTATAACGTTAACTAATTTCTATCTCAGCTACATGTTTGATGAGCCATCCAGTTACTTGGACGTCAAGCAACGGTTGCGAGCTGCAGAAGTTATTCGCTCCCTTCTGACACCCGACTGCTATGTTGTGGCAGTTGAGCACGATTTATCAGTTCTCGACTACTTGTCAGACTTCATCTGTTGTTTATACGGCAAGCCTTCGATGTACGGTGTCGTTACCATGCCCTATTCCGTCAGGGAAGGTTCGTCCCATCGAGGAGCCTAGAATGATCACGAGACTTATGATTTTCATTGTAGGCATTAATATTTTCTTGGATGGGTTTATTCCGACGGAGAATTTACGGTTCCGGGAGGAGTCACTGTCTTTCAAGATGTCCGAGACTGCAGAGGAAGTTATCGTTGATAAAACACGGCATTATACCTATCCTGCAATGACAAAGACTCTAGGAGGCTTCAAGCTCACTGTGGAGGCCGGTAGTTTTACCGACTCGGAAATTATTGTTATGCTTGGTGAGAACGGTACTGGAAAGACGACGTTTGTCCGCCTCTTGGCTGGCGATACCCCTGATGATGAAACAGACAAACAAACGCTTGCAGTTTCACTAAAACCCCAAACGATATCGCCAAAATTCCCCGGAACCGTTCGCATGCTACTCTTGAAGCAGATCAAACAAGCTTTCATGCACGCTCAGTTCCAAGCAGACGTGCTCAAACCTATGAATTTGGATACTATCATGGACCAGGAGGTGAAAACACTCTCTGGAGGAGAGCTTCAACGTGTTGCCATTGTTTTGGCTCTCGGTAAGCCAGCGACTCCACTACTACCACCTGGCTTACAGCGCCTTAGGCAAACCCAATGTTTCTGTGTACCTCATTGACGAGCCTAGCAGGTACTTAAACCGTGTCAACCTATCCTAACAACGTTTTGATCAACTACAGTTTCCTCGACTCGGAGCAGCGTATCATTGCCAGTAAGGTCATCAAACGGTGCGTCAATTCGGAACCTAATTTTCGTCGGACCCTTATTTATGTTGACTAGATTCATTCTACACGCAAAGAAAACAGCATTTGTCATCGAGCACGATTTTATCATGGCTACGTATCTTGCTGATCGTGTCATTGTTTTTGAGGGTCAGCCTGCAATTGCCGCGACGGCAACACCGTACGTATTTGGTGTATCGGTCAGCTCCTTGCTTAAATTGAATAAATTTATTAGTCCCCAAACACTGCTTTCCGGAATGAACAGGTTCTTGGCATCCCTAGAAATTACTTTCAGGCGCGACCCTACCAACTTCCGACCAAGAGTTAACAAACTCAACAGCATTAAGGACCGAGAGCAGAAAAGTACGTGGTGTATAAATCCACGTAAAGCCAGATAGCTGATTACCGCTCTCTAGGCTCCGGAAACTATTTCTTCCTAGAGGATTAGGTTGCCGGTTAAACGATAATTAGATTCCCCGAAGCGACTATCGTCTAATGCTGCTGGAAAAAAATGACTCTTGTACCTCGAAGTAGAGGACCTTCTCCATACTATATGGCTGTGAAGTGATAATGATGGCGTATTAGATGTACGAGGACAAATGAATGATACTTACACCCGCCGGATCGTGCGGGCCGGGCTCCGCTCTAAAGCTTTCACTTCATAACTCAGTTTGTAACACGCTGCACAGTGAACGAATCATGTCCAGCCAGGCTCTGACTTTCGTGTTAAATAATGGCGCTAGGATCCCTGCCATTGGCTTCGGGTATATTATCTCATGCTGTACTTCATAATGTGATTGAACGTTGACTGTGGTCTAGGTGTTTTATGGGATTCTATGGAGGCGGACAGCGCGTTTACGATATGTGTACAAAAGCTTTGAAGGTCGGGTTATTAAAACTTTTCCAAAATAGGTTTGTCGCTGAGTAGCGAGGCGGCGAACAGCACGGTTATAGGCATTTTGACACTGTAAGATAGATCTATCCTTTAACAGAGCATGGTTTACAAGCCGACATGCAGGCTACCGCTTATGGTGAGTTGCGCGCTATCGATTAGGCAAAATGCGCTCCAACCATTTATCCAGGGAATGAAAAGCAAGTTGGACAGGCTATTCGCAATTCCGGCATATCTAGAGATGAACTATTCATTACCACTAAGCTCCCGTCAGTCGAACGCCCACCAGGAAGAGGGCATGACATATAGCTGAACCTATACAGGATCGACTGGAAAGATGTGGGCCAGTCATTTGAGCAATCACTGCAAGAACTGGATTGCGCATATATCGACCTTTATCTTATGCACTGGCCTCAACACGCGGTTTCTGGTAGTACGTTCAGAGCTCCAACTTCGGGTTTCCAGCCCCTAATGAACCTCAGATGTTCTGGGGCCAGGTGAACAACCTGACTTCATTTACGCATGGAAGGAGATGGAAAAGCTCCTAAATACAGGTTCGCGATCGCGCTTTATTGGTGTGTCTGGGATGATTAGACTCGACCCTTAGGCAAAGTCAAGTCCATAGGGGTTTCGAACTTCTCCATTAGAACTCTGGCCGAGCTTCTTCCCCATTGTACGGTGATCCCCGCCACGAATCAGGTTGAATTGCATCCTTGTCTCCCACAAAATGATCTCAAAGAGTTTTGCGAAAGCAAGGGGGTCTTGCTTACTGCATATTCGCCGCTCGGTCAGATATCTTGAGCGAGAAAGAGAAAAATACCGACTGATCTGTATGCATAGGACGATCTACGGCCTTCTTTACGGAGCCTACCATCAAGGCGGTTGCAGAAAAGAATGGATTAACACCTGCACAAGTCGTCCTTAGTTGGGGAATACAAAGAGGTACCCCAGTCATTCCGAAGAGCGAGAACGAGGAAAGGATTCTCGAAAATTCGAAAGTGTGTTTGTCCTAATCTCTCTGTTGTCCTTGTATTTTAAGACTTCTGGTGCAGCTATTGAAGCTGCTAGATGAGGACGTGAAGGCAATCAATGCTATTCATGCCCAGCCTGGGATGCACAGGTCCCTTCTGAAGTATCATGAACCAAACGGAACCGTTTTTGGGTGGACGTATCAATGGTTGGGCTGGAACATGAAGACTGGCGGTATTATCGCGTGAAAAACAAAATTCCAAGGGAGAAGAAACAAATGGCACAAGGTGCATAGGGTTGTATCACAATATGTAAAATCACAAGTGTTTTCCTGAACAACGCCGTCGACGGAGAGTTATAGATATGAAGCAAGAACATACCGACCCCAGAAGGTCGATCAACGTTGATCGACTTGATTTATGCACTAAGCTAGCCAACAGAAGCCTATGCATGTATGGGTTATAGTTGTTGAACCGTTTGTCATGTGGCGTTTCCCCCTAAGATACCCATTCTGAGCGATTTCAGCAGTTGGTATTGACGACGACGGACACGACCATTCATTTCATGGGTGATATCAGTGACCTTTTCGCTTTAACTATCAACAGCTCTCTCTAGCTTTAAAACCAAGACATCATCAGATGGCGACGCTCCCTAGAGTGTCCAAGATCACTAACACTACAACATCTAACGCGTTGTTTCAACGACCCGTATCTGAATTCGATTCTGGCCTCAACACTTCCGCTGCGTGGACAGGGCACTTAGTATCTGGTCCTGCAGAGACTGGATCTTTGTCGGACGAGGAGCCTGACGACGATGACGGCGAGCCTCTCCGGTCGGCCAGGGCTCTATACGATTTCGAAGGAAAGATGGAGTTCAGAGAACTCTCAGTTGCCTCAGGCGACCCGCTTGATATTGTCAAAGAGGGGTTAGCTGATGGGTGGAGTCTAGTCAAGAATTCAAGTGGGGAAATTGGATTGTTACCTAGGAGTTACTACACGGCACGTTCTGTTTTCACTCGAGCACTTACAAAAAGTACTAAATATTGTATCATGGGTAGTATACCACAGAGTTCTTATCAATACCAGATCCAGAGCTACTATCGACATATGCACCACTAGGAAAAGGAGAAGCGTCTCCTACAGGTTCCATAACACCTCGTGGTGTATCATCGCCTACGACTAACCCTAAGCCGATTCTTCCGCAGAACACTGGCGAATGGTTACGTGCACTTCCCAGCTTCCGCCGCAGTTTGCTAGGGGGTAAAAGTCTAAATCGATTCTCGAGCTTCGTGACTAGTGGGGCCGAGGAATTTATCCTTAAAGGCGCTGCTGCTGAAGCTGTTGTCTTCCCTTCTACAACTGTAGACCACAGTCGAGAGGCGACTAATGCTTCGGTTGACGAGGAGGAGATCAACAAGGTCAATAGGCTCGGACTTGGTGAAGCTGACCGTCATTTCGTAGACGCAGGCCCGTCATGGAAGGAGAAAATACCCCCATTCCGCGTTCTGGTGCACTCTCCCTCAAAGAGAACATCTATTTTCTCAGGCGCTTATACGGTTTATAGCGTCACATCGCTCTTTCAGCCTCCGGCCGTTTCTGAAACCGATGAAGAGAGGCAGGATGATGTTGGCCAAGAACAAGAAACCTTCCTCACCGAATCGCTTCTCGAGTCTCCGACACGGATTACAGTTTACCGAAGATTTTCTCAATTCGTTATTCTGCATACCGCGCTAAGCCGGCGTCTTCCAGGAGTTGCTCTCCCTCCCTTGCCTGAGAAACAGTATGCTGGCAGGTTTAGTGATGATTTTGTGGAGGCAAGACGAGGTGATCTAGAACGATATATTACCAAGATCGTACGACATCCTGTCGCTAGATATGCAGAGATTGTGACTTTTTTTCTGGGGTGTGAAAGCGACGCTGTAAGCAGCTTCATTTAATTTGGCGCGATTCGAGATCATCGGACAATTTTAGGAGTGGAAAAGATCAATACCTCATCACCTCGCTATGCCAGTGGCTGGTCCGACATTCTATGCCTGTGTGTTCTATCCTGCATTCAATCTCGACTCAGAGGACGCAGCAGAAGCAGTTGATAGATTTGAGATTCATATAAAAGCTATAGACAATGGGGTTCAAAACCTCCGTAACATTTTTGGGCGTGTCCGTGAGGCGAGGGTTGGTAAGCTGCTATTCCCCGTTCTGACATTCAGCATTGAACACGCCGTAGAAATGTCCAAAGCAGAGAGATTACTAGCCTATTCGCTCCTCTCTCTCATCACTTCGAAGCCTTTGGCCGTCGTCCATACTCAAGCGGCAGACAGTGAGGATGGTGCACATAACAAAGGTCTTCGCAATAACGAAGGTGCCTGGTGCTGGCGCGATAGTTGTCAAGGTAAAGCATCCCGAAAGCTATGTGACGACAAGTTTAAGAATGAAGACTGGATTCACAAGATTGTCTCAAACTGACAAAGGCCATCCAAAAGACTTCTGAGACCATGCAGAGCATTGGTAGTTTGTATGATGACCACGTTAGTACTGCTTTTTCAATGTGGATGTGCGTCGAGTTTAATTGTTTCTCTTTAGGCAAGACGAACACAGCTGGCGACTCATGAATCATTGAAAGGGATGGCTCATCCATCTTCGTTGTACGAGGTAAGTTTGCAACTTTGTCGTAGCTGCGTCTTTCCCCACCTTTGTGGAAAGCCTATAGTGACAACTCACAAATCGACACTCTCGCGGTATGACGAAGCTACGCACGAAGGTCGCGTGAGTTTTATTCCTAGCTCAAGAAGCAAGAGCTAATCTAGTTACAAAGGCTGATGAGGAAGTGGCCGCACGCTGTGAAACGGTACTAAACAGCACGATGGCTGAAATGGATACCTATCATGTCCAAAAAATGGAAGATTTCAGCACACTAACGAAGGAGCACTTAGACGGCGAAATCCGATTCTACCAACAGGTCTGTTCAGCTTTGGGAGTTCACTCACACTTTAGGACTCTGACAATGACCTTATATAGGTTTTGAATCGTCTCATGCTTGCCAGGAATATGTTCGAATCACCCACATTCGACGATCTTGGAGATTCGCCGTGTCAACCGTCAATGTATGAACGAGAATTGGAGAACCCAAGACTAGCAGATAAACCGTTGCTGCAGCCATGTCCTCATGTGTTTGACTCTGCACCAATGAGGCCGGTCAGTGCAGCTATTCAGGAAGGTGTTGGGTTGTTTTTGGGACCTTCGACGCGGGGAAGTGTCTTTGGGAAGTTTTGGTAAATTAGAATCTGGTTGGACTCATGTCATTTATCGCAATTTCATATGTTATTTTAGTACATGTACACAGTTGAATTACTAAGTAAATTTACGAGCCTCAAGTCTACTGCCATTCAACATTGCCAAGAAAGCGTGTTAACTACGTCACGTGATACGCGTCCTTTGGTGTCTAACTGCAATGTCCGAGCTATCGACGCGTGTAAACTCTGCTCGTTTACCAAATTACATTGGGAAAGTGGTTAGGCTTACATGTCGAGTTAACCAGGTACGACGTATACTTTATTAATTGTGTGCTCGAGAATAACGCTATGTTTTAGAAGAACGCGGAAGTGGCAGTCGTCGAGGCAAGCGATGGGGGAGAAGTCACCGTCCAGCTGCTTCGAGTATGACTTCTCTGTTATGTTACCGCGAAAAATTTACAGATGATACAGTCAAGGATGCGATCGTGAATGATCTCTACGTTGAGGTTGTTGGTAAAGCGGTGGATGCGACAACGATAAAGATGATGTCCGTACGCAACCTTGGGCATGATTTTGGTGTGTATCTGTGCTATGGTCAGAATGATAGTTGGCTTATCGATTGAGGAAAGACCTCAAGATTGCAAATGATGTTGTTGAACTTATACACGATCCGCGATTTTACAATTCGTTGTTTGTGGGAGAATGAACTCCCTTGTCCTACGCCATTTGTTTTGCAGCATCTATCAACACATGGTTGACATATTTTGTATGTAGGAGGACATTTGCCGTTCGCCATTACATGTACAAGAATATTCATGTAAAGCCTGTGCGTAGGAGAACAGGTCTCTACTCTTTTGTGACATGTACAAGTATATATTCATACTTGGATTTGCACGCAGGGGAGGATACTCCCCTGTTGTCCAACCGTCGTATGTATTCGGTAGGACAAAAGGTTCTCCTGATTGCCGCCAAGCTTCTTTGTGTTATATTTTGCGTTGAAACTTCCACTGTCCATGCAACGAAATCCCCCAGTTTTGCCACTTAACGGTTCTACAACATCATGTGTGTGCCGAGCTCTGCATATCATCCCCTGTTCTATGCCAACCACCACATACAGCACAGGTTGATCGCATGGGTCGCTATTTTATGGATATATAAATAGCATAGCCTGCCGAACCAGAATGTTAGGCTGGGGCTGGCCCAGCTCGGGCCACTTTTTTATCATGCCCCCTCTTACGGTTGTGGTTGCCTCGACTCGCTTTGTTCTTATCCTTCCAAGCCCTTCCTCTCGCACTGTCGGAATGTTCTGCACCCCCACCTCTGCCCTCACCTCGTCCTCGTCCTCTGCCCCTTCCCCTACCCCCACCGCCTCTGCTAACCGCATCTTCGTCACCAGTCCCAGCGTGACTGCCGCTCAGACTGAGGGCTCCCATATCTCCAGTAGCTATATTTCTGTTACCTGCAAATTCATGTTTTTGTAGTATCCTGTCTTTGCGTGGCTAAAGACCCAAAGGGTGGGTAATGCGGAAGCGAGTGAAAAATTAGTCTTGAACATACATTGCGCTCCAACATAATCTTCCAGCCTTCGATTTGTTCATCGCCCCAGCGGGTTTGGGATTTCAAATCGCTCCTTGCTTTGCTTCTCCGTGTTTGCGCATCCCTGCCGAACAATTTTGGATCACGGATGTATGCCAACTCTAGAATAGTCTCCGGGTTTGGGAGCTTTGGCGGCTCTTCGCTCTCCGCTTCCTGTTCTGATTCCTCGCCGTCTCCCTCAATTTTTACTGCGGCGACTAGCGCTTCTTCGTCATCAAATGCAACTATCACACCTTGATCCTTTCGATCCGATTGTTCATCACCGTCGCCGTCTTCATCGTTGTCCATTTCTTCAACTCTTCTCAGAATGTCCGCTTTCATACGTGCTACAGAAGATCGATCTTTCAACAGTGTAGACGCATCATCTCTAGGAACAAATCAGATACCTTCATGGGGCACAAACATAACATACAAGGAAAAATAGCCTACCGTTTCTTCCCTACGCGTACCCGAGAAAGATCCATAACTTCATTGTCGAACACATTTTTTCTGTCATGTATGTATTCTAGTAAGCCTTCATCGTTGTTTGCTTGAGACCTCAGTCCTTCGGCACTAGGCGCTGTTCCCTCTAACAGGGCCTCGACAACCTTCTCTGGGTTGCCGCCATATGTGTGATGCTCCAAGAGTGAACGAACGTAGTCTGGTGGGTGGTCCGGTAGGATATCCAGTACTTGAGTGACTTTGAGGTCAATGTCCGGTATACGAGAAGTAGGAGGTGAAGGTTCCCTTGCTTTCCCTTTACCCTTATCCAGTATTGAGCTGCTTCCGTTCCTAGAACTGGTTGACCGAACAAGTGGCATTCCCGACGAGCGGATGAGTATTTTGAGCACCCCAGGATCTCCTTGAGTAGAAGGAGATTCGAGGGACTGAAGTGATGACTCTAGAAGGTCCAGACGGGCATCTTTCTCGGCAGCATGACGGAGTGCAGAGGCAAGCGTTTTCGAAAGCGAGTACGAATCCTGATAATCCGACAGGAGAGGACGGTCCAAAAATGGCGTTGGCATCGTTGAAGATGTGTTGGATGACGAAGGAATTTCGAGGAGTGAAAAAATGATTTCAAAGGTGCGTTCTAATTCCGCTGCAAGAGATTCTTCTGAGGATGAGGATAGGTCGTCTAATAGGATGGATATGATGGCATGGAACGCATCTATTATATCAACTTTTGTTTGCACCCAGATAGATTCCCAGTCATCGGCTGTGCTAAAATCGTGTTCTCGAAGCGTTAAAAGTCCGCCATAAGAACGAGCAACGGACGTAAGGCCCGAATCATAGAGCGTTGCTAAAGACAAGATGAAGTCTTTGTCGTATGCGAAGCAACGTACGATTTCAGGTGGTGAAGCCGAGAGAAAGGATATTATGCAGTGCGATGTTTTGCGGATTGCATAAAGACCTCGTGATGGATTGAGAAGTTGTGTAAGAGCTGGAACGAGATCATCGGATACTACTTGAACAATGCCTGGGTTCAAGTTCAAGGCTGCGTCAAAGACCGATTTTATTCGCGAAATATTGGTAGGCGCGTATACGATGGAAAGATCGAGCAGATTGTTTAGCTCAAATCCGGGAGTGGAAGATGCGATCCGTTCTGCTAGGAGCAACGTTTGCTTTCGAATGTGTCTATCCTCATTACTGAGCTCATTATTGTTCCATATCAGACGCTCAAGGTCCTGAGCAGCACGATCCTTTGCATAGGACGATACGAAGGGGAAGGTTTGGACCGAGTCGAGTTTGGAGGAGGGCAAAGCATTGACTTTGAGAAGAGTTGAATAAATTGCTTGATTTAAGCTGGCAAGCTGAGTAGCAGAAAACGATTTGCGTGCCTGGGCGGAAGGATAAGCAGGTAGACGGTGGATGATATCCTTGCTCATGAGGGAGTTGGGAGGACTGTTTGGCAAAGGCTTGAAAATTCAACAGTTTTCTCTTCTCTTGCCACACTCACGTTCTCTGAACACGCCTGGGCGTTTAGAGTTCTTCAGAAGGCTCGTTGACCTTGTGCTTAGTATCAAAAATATGTCGTACGACCAGTTCCACTTCGAACTGTCAGAGACCTGTTCCCAGAGATCGTCTCGAATGTTCACTTCCTCACCCACGGAATGCCTGGCGCCGTTTCTTGCGTCATCTTCTCCCATTGAATCTCGGTCACGAGCCAAGCACCACCAATTGCACACGGTAGCAGCAAAACTTTGTGGATCTTAATACCCATGAAGCTTTTAGAATGCACTTGGATCCCTATTGACTTTGAACTCCACGTTGTTAGAACGAACGCACTGCGAGTGGCTCGAATCTACGGCAAACTTTGTAGCCACCCCAGCATACATGACAAGATGAGGTATTCCTGATCCTTTTTTGTATTCTAGAAGCTGCTACCGCATGGGGCATTCTTCCACTAAATCGGATCGCTGCAATACTCCACGAACGTGCCTTAACGTAAGAAATCTTCCTCTGTCCTATAAGAAGTCGAGGATTTCTGAGTAGTCCAAGCTCAAGGATGGGCAAAATGAAGCTCATTCTGACTTTTGCCTTAGTGGTAGGAACATATGCCACTGAACTTTTCGACAAGAATCTAGTCTACCGATCTCCGTATATCGATCAACCTCACGTCCGTTATACCCCCCGCTTCCTTCGACTATCCATTTACTCACTTGGTGCAATAGTTTGGGCACGACACCAAAAGTTTACAGAAGCGCCTTGTGACGCACGTTCGAAGACAGACAACAAATGCAAGTCCGTTCGATGATGATCACTACCCAACATTCTATGGATCCGATTTTAGTAACGCACGTATCCTTACTAAGTGCACTTTGGAAACCACTACTGATGACTGGAACTCACAGACGCCTTTTATCTGGAATGGTGGTATAAACTTTACGCACGCCGGTACGTCATTTTTCTTTGGCGTGCTCATCAGCCTGACTTACGTACGGCCCAGTTGCAAGTGTTAGTCGCCTAGTATCTACTTTTTCTTCCGCACTTCAAAAATGACTGTAGGGTGATCCATTCGATACGTCCGTACTACTTTGGACTCGCGCTGTTCCAATATCTCCTCCTGGCTCAACCGCACTCCCTGACCAAAGTGTACCAGTTTGTGTCGCATACAAGATCACGACTTCTACAGACCTATCAGGGCAGCCGGTTGACTCTGGCAGTGCATTCACAAGCTACGATGTAGATTTCACTGTCAAAGTTGAGGCGACCAAATTAAAGCCCGATACGAAGTACTCCTTCCAATTCTCCGACTGCACCAACCCGAAGACGGTTAGTCCGATCGGCAGTACCAGGACTCTGGCTAGCCCAAACAGTAAATGGAACGCCGCCTAGATGTGATATAACCATCTCATTTAGTTTATAGCCCCGGCACAGCGAGTGAATAATGGGCAACCACTTAGGATCGCGGTGTTTTCTTGTTCTCAGTTTCAAGCAGGCAAGTTGCGCTCAATACACAAAAATATGGATACTTAGCACAACCAAACCAGGGTGGTTCAATGCTTATGGTGTTGCGGCCCGTAATACAACTGCCGATATCTTTGTTCATCTTGGAGACTACGTATGTCTGAGTACCTACTCTCAATTGCGACGTCTGAAGTACTTGCAGATGTACGAAACCCCTGGCAATGGGCAAGTGGTTCGCTCGCTAGTTCAGTTTTACAAGGACTGACAAAGCAACCAGAGCTCCAATCGGACGTCAAGTTTTAGGTCGTGAACTCGCCACTATCCATGATTATCGTCAACGTTTAAACCAATACAGAACTGATGCTAGTCTTTCTTTCGCCCACCAACATGCACCTTGGATCACCGTCTGGTGAGTTGGTTTACAAATCTCATCCAATTTGTATGCTAACGTTTTGCGAAAGGGTATGATTTAGCGCTTGGTATCTCGTACACTTACAAAGAAATTGATTCAACCACTATGTAGGATGATCATGAGGTAACAGTGAACCCTCCTCCTAAACTTATGCGAATCTGAACCTTCCATTTCGAGATCGCAAACAACGGCTGGAAAGGGGGAACAAGCGACTCTAATGATACGGCTGCTGGCTGTACCTTCTCACCGTCGGGGGCTTGCTTCACGGACCGCAAGTTGGCAGGAACCAGAGCCTACCATGAATGGATGCCTATTCGCCAAGTCGCTGTGGACGATCAACTCCGTATTTGGAGAAACTTCCAGATCGGTCGTCTCCTAGATTTGTCAATGCTGGACACACGTAAAAAACTTGTTCTTGTCCCCATCTCGGTGTCTACTCACTCGTTGTTTCAGGCAACTACAACAGAGATATCACAGATGTAAGCCAAGTCTACTAGTTTGCCAGTGCTTGTTGAAGTGACTGAAAGCGCACTTAGCTGGGATATAACCATGGTATGGGCTCGCTTACATGTCTGATATATATATAAATTAACGTCGTTTTAGCTCGTGAGCTGCTCCAGCACTGATATATCCTTTTGCTCATACACAATCTACGTTTAAAAGTCATTGATAGTCTCAAGGATGTCCAAGATCGCTCTCTCATGGGGGCGAACCAAGAGAAATGTTTG
>CEMU01569360.1:0-21001 GCA_900068965.1 Calocybe gambosa
GGAAGTTCCTTAAGCCCCGGAGTACTACGTTGGCTCACTCCAAGAAGTCCCTTATATGTCATTGGGACTTCTCGAGATGCCTCAAGCAGAGCGGTGATAGTGGGGGTATACGAGGAAACGGCAAAGTCGAAGATGTTGGACCCCGAGGGAGATTGGTCATAAAGGCCGGCAGCATGGATCGGCAGAAAAGTAAGTGGTCCGGTCGGACACCACCAAATTCGAGGAAGATCAGAGCTCGTGATTGAGGTCTGGAAATTTCCAATCAATGATATGCTTAAAGTTGAAACTAAGATTAAGCATACTGTAAATGCTAGGCCGTCTAGAACTGGTTGTACAACGTCAGTCCAAAGACTCGCTAGAATTTTGGAAAATCCTTGGTCGCCCAATTTAGGAGGTGCGAGTCGGCCGGCACGCACATCCCGTACACCTATGCCAGCTGCACGAAGTTCATTATCCAATGAACGCTGTAAGCCCAATGCTTTATCATAAAGGTTATCAAGTGGGATATGAAAGACGTCCTCGAGGCCAGAAAGCAATATGAGAGCATCCGATCGAGATTCGTGAACATTGATGACAGCGATAGGGCCAGATTCCGCTGCTTTCGAGAGTGCAGATAACTTCTTGGGAAGCAAGAAGTTTTCAAACCCTGGAAGCATTCGAGCACCCAATAACAAATTGTCCCATTTCTCAGCCAGGCGGCGATGATTTTGCGCCGCCGCCTCAAGCGAGAGAGTAACATCAGACTTTTCAAACTTTCCACCATTGCCAGTGGTATCACGGGTACTCGTGTTCTCCAACGCTCGCGCTGTCAACACTAGATCCTCTGCCAGACTAGGGTTTACCATACGGAGATCATCAACTGGGGTGCGAAGACTGAGAAGCTGGCCCCATACGATGGAACGTGCTTGCTCAAGCCATTCCAAAGCAATATCCAACCTGTCTGAGGCAATGGCAGCAGCGGCAGCCTCTGTGGCAATGCTGCCAATGGAGGCAAGACGTTCATAACGGTCGGAAAGAGACTGACCGAGCCAAGCAACACGAGGCAGCAGAGAAATTGCAGTCTCATACCCAGACAACGAGGCAGAGGGATTATCACTAGACAAGCGCGCCCATGTGATAGCAGCTTCCAACTTGGAGGAAGGTCGTCCAATAGAAGATTTGGCGCAAGCCTCGAATGAAAAAATAGCTCGCTGTAAATCTGTAGCATCTCCGGCGTCCTGAAATCGGCGGATTGACGAATTTCCGAGGCTGATTAAACAAGCGAGTTTGTCAGCGTGCCCATCCGGAATAAGATGCAAAGCACGTTCATGATGAGAGATAGCTCTGTCAATGTCTGTCAGGTCTCTTGAGTAGTCAAAGCGGCGAACAAATGAATTCCCAAGGTTGTGTAGACAAGAAGGCTTGTTGGCATGGCCATCTGGAGTAAGATCTAGAGCACGCTCATGATAAGAGATCGCTTTGTCTATATTTATCAGATTTGTTGAATGCTCAAAGGGCCGTGCGAGTGAATTATCAAGATCGGCCGGATGACCGGGCTTGATAGCACGGCTATATGAAGCGAGACCCTCGTGATGCGATGGTGTTTTACCAATGTCACGGTCGTGTCCTGAGTGTTCGAATTCAAAGGCACGTGCAAGTGAAATCCCAAGGCTCTGTAAAAAACCAGGCTTGTCAGCATGACCATCGGGTATGAAAGACACAGCATGCTCATAATGAGAGATAGCTTTCTTGATGTCCATCAGATCTCCCGAGTGCTCAGAATGGCCCATGAGTGAATTTCCAAGGTTGTTAAAAAAAGAGGGCTTGTCAGGATGGCCATCTGGGGTGAGATGCAGAGCCTGCTCGTGATAAGAGATAGCTTTCTTGATGTCCATCTGATCTCCCAAATGCCAGAAGCGGCGCAAGAATGAATTTCCGAGATTGGTCAGGCGAGTAGGCCTATCAGGATGGCCATCCGGAGTCAGACGCAGAGCATGCTCGGTGTGAGATATAACGTTGTCAATATCCATCGTATCTCTTAACCGCTCAAAACGGCGCGTCAAGGAATTACCAATGTTGTTCAGACAACCCGACTTGTCAGGATGACCATCTGGTATGAGGCGCAGAGTATGCTCATGATGAGAGATAGCCTCCTCGACGTCCGTTAAATCTCCTGAGTAGTCAAAACGCCGCAATAGGGAACTTCCAAGGTTGCTTAGACGACCAGGCTTATCGGAATGGCCATCCGGAGTAAGATATACGGCGTACTGGTACTGGGAGATAGCTTTATCAATGCTTATTGGATCTCCCGAGTTTTGAAAGCGGCCCATGAACATATTCCCGAGATTGTTCAGACAAGCAGGCTTGTCAACCTGGCCATCTGGAGTGAAGCCTACAGCTTGTTCGAGATAAAAGATAGCTTTGTCAATATCCGCCTGGAGCCTGGAGTGCAAAGAGCGTTGCAGGAAGTGATCACCAATTTTCCTGAAGCGATAACCCGCATCTCTCTGGCTTGGTAGTACCAGCTGGTTGTGTGTCAACATGTATGATGGGATTCCTGCCGATCATAAAAACTCCATTAGACATCGAACAAAATGCACTTCCTTACGTACCATTTGTTGACAGTTCCTCGACAGAAGGTACGTGCATACAGGTTGACGATATAATCAACTGGGCATCGTGACTGTTGGCAGCAAGAGGCTCGAAGAATACTTTAAGGAAAGCAAAACAAACTAGGATTATTGACATGTTTTTATGTATACAACCATTCTTACCGTTGTGTGTACGCTGCGAGAGGATTAGCAGGTAATTGGTGTCCAACTCGGCTCTTCCAACTAGAATATTTCCAAACACCGGGCTGTCAACCGAGACGGCGAGGCTTAAAGACCGGACATAGGGCGGACTATAGCCTTTCAGCCACTTAATTGAAATGCTACACCATCTACGCACACTTCAAATGAAGCCTCCTCTGATGCCCACAAAGGTCCATCAGGCACTCGCGCCAATGGTCCAAAGCGCCTTATTTTAAAAGCTGGTGGAGCCACATTGTCAATAAGATTTATCGAGTTTTCCTCGCAAAAAATATCGATAAAGATCGATCCACCGCTCAGAAGAAACAACTGCGTTCCTGGATTCCCGAAAACAAAACCTAGCAAGGTATCAGACATTGAGATTATATCAATGTTGGTATCAGCGACCTGTAAGAATGGTTGCACTAGACATAAGGTATGTCAGCTCGCTTTCCCATGTACGAGGATTAAGATGTATACCTCATTGAACGCTGGATTTACTAGCCAACCAAGTTTGCGTATTGATTGCAGGAGAGAAGAGAAACTGCGTAAGACGCAAGGCATTGTATACAGCATTAAGCATTAAGGCTGTGCACGCATTTTAGCGGCCGGTGCAAGCCGTCGGATAAACCACGCTAGTACTTGCCATTTTCAACATACTCACTACTTATACAATTTAGAAAGTTATAAAGCAGCGACAACGAAAAAAAGACCAAGGTGTCTGGGTTTGCCCGAAAACGTCCTCAGGAACCGTGGCCGGCGAAGGTTCACAAATAGAAGATATGTGCCTCGATCGCTATTCCCAAGTCTGTTTCGGTAGGCGGATAATTTACGGAAGGAATTATTGTAATAGTCTGAGGTCAAAACTCAGGGGCCTGACATTGCAATATTATTTGCAGCCTAATATAATAATAGCAACGACACTAAAATTAGATAATGTTTGCTAGTACAGCCCTCATTGTTACAGAGTTTCGGCGCATTTCTCCGTCTTGAGAGTTCCTTCATTTGCATCTTCACGATCACTTTCGACCATGCCTTTTTGTGTTTGAGTTACTCGCCCGTGGGGGTAATCCTCTCCAAACAGAGTCACCATAAACCAGACGCTGAAGATTCGGGAAGATGGCGAATAAATACCTGGAAACGGAGTGCGGGATATCGATTGGTTGTTAGGATACGTTAAGCTGCCTGAGACGAGAGGTTCGTACAGTGTTGTTAGAAGACTGAGTCTCGCCATTAGGTTTTGACCGCCTTTGCATCGAATCCAAGAGCAAGATACACAAAAACGCTTCTCTTGGCTTCTTTGCATGAAATTCCTTTGAAATCGAGATTGTATCGGGCGGGCATTGCTATACAACCGAAACTCCTCGAGAAGGGAAAGTGATTTTGTTAGCATTTCTACGTCTTCATCGACAAGGTCATAGCGCGACTCCGCCTCAACGCTTAGCATGAGAAAATCATCGTCTGCGAGCGCAAAAAACAGATCCTTTGACGTGAACTCTGGACCATCAATCAACCGCACCGTATGATCCCGAATATATTTCGTCATGAAGTGTGAATGCTTCATGAGCGATTGGAGGAATCCTTTTGCAGCCTCTTGGTTTAAGCTCAATTGTCCCACAAAAATAGATCATCCAATTTTTGGGAGTAGGAATAGCTGGAAGGAAATTTATGAAACGAACGACGTTGAGGCAGGTATAAAAAATAGCCGCGATTTCCCGAAGAGAAGGAAATACCTTTTCCGTCGGTAGCAACCCTGTCTGTCGAAACGCGTCCTCTTGAGGTGCATCAATGTGAGAGTTAATTATTAAGATATTGGAGTGGCCTGGAATGGCGACAGAGTTCATATATACCCTCAAATGTGGCATAGTAGAATGAAGACCGAGACGAGTTGGGAAAGACATACAATGACCTTCGCTGTTACCGCCCCTTGACTCTTGCTTCGGTCCTCCGGTACCAATAGACGAAACATCCATGAGCTGAACGAACCAAATCCACAGACGGCGGTATATTTGGTGAGTCATGGTAAGGGAAGTCAAATTCGAAGAACCAAACAGCATAGGAAATATTGGCTTATTTGTTTCACGGATGTGGAAGGTGCGTGGATGTGGAAAAAGCCAGTCATTTGCTTAGGTATTCTCATACACGAAGTGTCGGACCAGGAATGTACATCTCCTCATGATCGCAATATTTGTGAGAGTCAAAGGGCGAGCAAAACCCTGCGGCAAAAAATTGATCAGCCCAGCATCAACGAGGCGCAGAGAAGATATAAGCGCACCAAATCTTGTAATTACCTGCCCGGAAAGTTGCTAGGTACCGTCAGGTCTTTTCCGAGGCATTAAATTAGAGGTCTCCAGTGACTCGTGAGTGCTGGCTCTAGAAAGCGCTTGCGCGTTAGTAGTTCGGAATTGTGCACGGTCATACAAACAACAAGAGTACCGAAGAGCCAAAAATCAAAAACAAACTGCCCCAGTGAGGCTCGAACTCACGACCTTCCGATTGAGCTAATTAACAGTCGGACGCTGTAACCAACTCAGCCATGGGGCACTTATTATTTCCTAAACATCTATCCACATCACAGGAATTGACTTTCCTATCCTTGCCCTTAAACATCACTTTCTCAATCACCACCCTGTTCGTCTGGCGCCCAATAGAAACGGTAATCATTTCGCTTTACTAGTACAACAAATTACATTGATATTCAAAGCATACGAGATTGGAGCTTGTCTTCGTAGTAACCTTTCGAGAAGCTTGCATAAGTCCACAGCAGGAGGGGGTAAGTAAAAAGGAGCAATCATGTTTGCACCCATACACCTGCTTAAGTTAAAAAGAAGAAAGAAAGCGCAAAAACAAAAACAAAAAAACAAGCGTAGATGGCGGGTAACGACCATCACCCCTCCACAACAAACCCGCGATCAAGACCTGTTGTCCTCCCCTCTACGAATCTGCTTATCCTTCTCGTCCAAGCTCGCTTTTGCCATTTTACTCGGAAGATCATCGGCGGTGGGCGTGTTGACCGAAATTTCATCTTGGGATGCTGCTCCGCTATCCTTGGGGTCCTGGTGATGGTGCGTGATATGCGCAGTCTTTTCAGAGACCAGAATAAGAACCCCCATCAAGTGCATGAATTAACAGAAACGTACCTCCAGCGCTTCCTGCAGACAACACCGAGTAGTTAACGTCGGACTGCTTTTCAACAAAAAAGGACGTAAAAAAACCCACCTGAGCAGATTCCTCTTTGAGCATTTCGAGGTCGTTACGCATTTTCTGGAACTCTGAATGACCTGTTCCCACAAGTGCGGCCATCCTATGCATGGCTAAGATGCTGTTCCCTGCCTTTCTCCCTGAGAAACGTCAAGTCAGGTTCAGGAGGTAAGGAGAAGGAATCATAAGTCAGTATAGAAAAAGGTGGAAAACGACTGGAGAAAGCATACACAACTGTTTCGCATTAGAGGCCTTGATGACATGCGGCAAGAGATCAGTCGGTTGTCCGTTCACAGGGTTTGGAACAAAGTGAGGTTCCGAATCTGCCAGCCACTAACACATCAAGGCAAAAAAACAAAAAAATCAGCCTCAAAACTCGAGCTGATGTATCCTCGAACCTTGTGCTGAAGCGCCTGAGCGGCCGTGGGCCTCTCCACGGGGTTGACGGTCAGGCATTTCTCGACGAAATCCTTAGCGGTGTCGGACACGTTCGCCCAGTACTCCTTGGGCTCGAACTTGTAATCGCCAGCGATGATGGCTTCCATCTCGAGCTGTTGGGAATCGCGATCGAATGGGGTGTACCCTGCGAGTAGGAAGTACGTAACGACGCCCATGGCCCACACGTCAACAGGTTTGCCATGTCCCGCTACAGAAAAAAGGGAATGAGAACCGAGGCTTCTCGGAGGGGTTTCATGGAAGCCTACTCTTTTTGAAGATTTCCGGTGCCATATACTACCAGATATGCGTCAACGGAACCAGCGCAAAGGAACGAGAAAGAAACACATACACCAGGCGTACCGCAAATCTCCGTCAGCATGCTTAACTTCTCATCCTCCATGACTCGACTAAGACCAAAGTCGGCAATCATGATATCAGCCTCTTCATCTTGAGTGCGGAAGAGGAGGTTTTCGGGTTTGAGATCTAAGATGTGATTGTTTCAGCTTCCGTAGCTTCATGTAGGGGGATAATTGAGAAGCGGTACCGCGATGAACAATCCCAGAGCCGTGAATATATTTCACAGCTTTGAAAATGGTGCGTACTAGTTCGGCCGCATCGCTTGCGGAAAGCGATGGACAAAGTCAGAGGGACGAAAAAAGGGGGTGAGTGGAAGGGAAAGCTGTACTCACGCTTCGTAGTAATTGCCTTTGGCACATATCCGGTCAAAGAGCTCGCCACCCGTGCACAAGTCAAAACATAGGTAAAGGTTGTGGGATGTCTATAATTGGGTTTGTCAAAATGAGTCACTTCGACCTTTGCTGATAGTGGGGCGCTAATTTGGCAAGGAAGGTGTGGTGTAATAATAGGGGGCAGGGTAAGCCCATGAACTAATAATATGCCGAGGGAACTTGCCCAAATTCGGCAAGGTCAAAGGAGGAATGCAGGGTGCTCACCTCGAAGTAGTCGTGCAGCGTAACGATATTCCGATTACCACTTGAGATCTTCTTCAACACTGCAATTTCATTTCTGACCTAACGCCCCAGGTTTCAATTTCAACCAAAGAAAAAGCCTCCGATTGGCGTACCATGTGTTCCCTCCCCTCCATGAGTTTCTTATTAATAACCTTGCATGCGTAGTACTTGCCCGTCTCGATGTGAATAGCTTCTTTGACGATAGCATATGTTCCACTGCCAAGTGTCTTCCCAGTGCGATACTAGATAAGAAAATGGTTGTCTCGAAGTTGTTTGGTACAATCAATGATAACGAACCTGGCAAGGAACAGTGACAGGCATTACTGTTTGAGGATTTGATGAATGACGATTCTGTCGATGTGGAGATCAATACGCGGTACGATTTAACGGAAGAAGGACAGTCTATAACGACGAGCAGGAGGGTAAAATAAAGAGGGAGAGGGCTTTGGGCATTTGATAAAAAAAACCAGCTGATCGTTTAAACAGCCGTGCACAGCCACAACACAGCGGAATGTGGACTCACCGAGTCTGCTGCCACTGCCACTGCCACGTCGGCATCTGCCCTCTTTGGATATATTGGCGCCTCTTTCGTGTCCGACGGCGTCGTTCTGTCCTTGCCACTAGGCTCCGTTGAGTCACTTTGAACGCTTGAAGGAGCTGAAGGGCGCTTCCACAGTCGGGGAAGACTCTTTGTGGAAGCAGCGCTACGTAATCGAGGAACAATGTTGGATTTCAAGCGCCCCAAGTTTCCTTGTGAAGGTTGTGAGCTAGTACGGCTTTGTTGAGCTCCCATTATTGGATCTGTCGAGAAGACGTGGAACGAATGAAGAAAGTGAAGATGGTCTAAGCGAAGAAAAAGGAGAGGCCCGTGTTATAATTGATGGGCGACACCGCCCACAAACACTGCATTATTTTCATGGAATCCTGTAATCATGCAATCATGTCATCAAGCATGCAGATCATCTCGTCCTTCAAAGTCAAACTGCACTGCTCCGTAGCATGCCTTAAGTCACGAAAAAAAATAATGATACAGCGGTGGCGGTCCTCAAGGCTTGCGTGAGGTGGCCTATATAACCGCCTCTCTCTGACTTGCAATCTGTCGCAACAACACATCCATGATGACTACAACTGCCTTCAAAGACGACACTTTCGAACTATACGACCTCCTCGTCCAAGTCATCTGCCCTCCAGGCGAAAGAATCCTGTGCGGAGCCAAACAGGGGGACAGCTTCAGGCTTGAAGGCGAGATGCTTCATTTTCCACCCGGTCAGGGGTTTTCAATCTATTCCCTCAGTACGTTCAGTGTACATGTACTCCACCTATTATTCGTTTGCGATTAAAAATCAAAAATTCTCGGGGAACGTTGCTATGTTTCCAGGCGCCATATTACCACTTTTAGCAGCAAAGCAACGGGCGACACATCCCAACGACTGGATGTCGACAGATACTGATATTGCCTGCCCTGATCCAAATTGCAGATCTCGGCTAAGGATTACACGGATGGGATTGAGGCGTTTTAGCCATGCGGAGGTGACGGCTGTCCCATTACCGGCGTAATCGGAGTCAACGCTCGGGATGGGAGACTGCGGAGGGGATTTTAAATAAGTTGCCGACACAACTTCCATAAGAGCGTATATTCTTATGGCGTTCTACGATCCTCGTCACTAATTTTACCAAAGTTTTCTACGCACATGCAATATCATTTGTCCAGATATAAACAAGAAAAATAAGTCATCACCCAACCAAAAAAATTATACAACTTTCGTTTCGTGGTCATCCTCCGTCTCCACTTCCGCAGCCTCGGGCTGAACCCCCAACCCCTCCGACCATGCGGTTAATATCCAAGCCCGATGACGCACCCACGAGGACCCATCCATTTGCACCAAATCCCTCAGCTTGAGCATTTCAAATGGAAGCTTCGAATTCGCCTGTAGTGCACTTATAATATAAGTTCTAAATCGTGAAAATCTTCATTAGTCCGGGTTGGTCAAAAAAAAAAAACAAACGAAAATGAAATCTCACATGACAGTCCCGACTTTGAGCCCTTCCCCGAGCACCCCACCAATACCACCCGTACCCTTCAAACTAAGCTTGACACACATCTCATCCATATCCATACCATCATGATACCAGTACCGATAAGCGCGCAAGTACTGAGGGCGCATCTCCATCACGTCCAACGCATCCTGCGAGATGCTGGCACCACCACCTCCGTTCGAAGCCGTCGACGACGTACGTGAAAGAGCCGGAGAATCAAAGTAAGGCTCTACATCAGCAGAGAACGTGGTCAAAGCTGGAAGTTTGACGGATTGTTCTTGCGCAACCGCGAGTAATCGTTGATGGATCATGATGGCGCTGTGCACGTCATTGGCTGCATCTGTTTGTATATCACATATCTGATTCCCTGGACAAATGTATATAAAAAAGCAAAGCAGAAGATACGCACAATTACACTGTTGTTGATCCAGGGGTGCTTCCCAATTACTAGCCCGCTCCTCCTTGTCCAACAACTTGTTGCAATAACGCGCCGTCAGCTAAAAAGAAAAGAAGAAAAGATACACAAAAGCCGGCGCTTGATTTTCCCATCAAGTACGAACTAAATAGGATGATGACAGACCTTGGCGAGGCTGACAATCTTGCGCTTGGATTTAGTCGCCGGGTCCGCCACGAGAGCTACAGCCCCAAGCTCGACGAGATTCTTGGCGAGAATTCCATAGTCCCGGAAAAGCTTTTTGCCGTCATCTAGGATTAGTAAAAATAACGTCGGAGATACGCGTAAGCGAGTGTAACAATCAAAGCAGTCCTGCTCACTTAAGATGTTAACTCCCAGTTTGACTACATTCGGATTCTCAATCAAAGCCTGGATATTATTGTGTTTCATCAAAATCAGCCTTTTTTATTCTTTTTATTGTTTTTCAACAGCGAAGCGCTCAGTTTCACCTGAAGTTGTTTTGGGAAACCTAACACCCCTCATGAGCATAAGACGAAACAATTAGAGATGAAAAAAAAATAAACGACATACGGTTCATTCCATAAACTTGAATCACGAGAATTAGACCCGCCGAGTCCGCGATTTGCACGACAGCCGTCCTCCTTTCGACCAACTTGTTCGACATGTTTCTGTTCCGTATAACGTAGAACTGCCATTCCATATCGAACGCTACCGGGCCGGGGCCTAGCGCTCCAACAAGGTCATCCGCCTCGCTCTCGTCAGTGGTATAAACAACATGCGGCTTCGGGTCCGTGTAGTTTTTATAAGAATAGATAGGCAGATCACCAAACGCAGCCTGATTAGTCACCACCTTCATCCGTTTGCGTTGTTTCGCAACAGGTGCTCTCGCAATGGTGAGGCCAGCTATATCAGGAACTGGGGAGACCAGAGATGGGATTGAAGACCATACGCCGCTGCTGGCGCTGGTGCCGAACGCGGCAACGGATCGGACAGACGTATGACTGTTGGGCCTTGTGTGTAATGGTTGGGCAGAGAAGACATGGTTATGACTGATGGATGAATCGCGTTCAAAGGTAAGTAAGTTTGATTATGACAATGACAACGACATGCTTCCATTCGAAGAAAAGAAAAAGGGTGTGGGCATCACGTACAGTTTGTGTGTAGGAACATTGGGCTTTACCACCCAGTTTGCCCGTTTCGAATTCTCTTTCGTTTCATGGTTCAACAAGTTGGGGACATGATCCGGAAATGGACCAAACACTTCAATATCGTCATCGGACTCGGGTTTTGAATATGACTGCGTATCACTCGAAACAATGATATTCGATGAATTTGTTACTTTTGATGAGCTTTTCGCCCTGCGGTGGGTCTGTTTTCCTGGGCTCATAGTAATAGTAAGCGCCGTCGTGCTGCTGAGGGTCGGTTTTATAAACCTAGAAACAATAGTCATGGGTTCAAATAGAGTTTTCTTCACCATGGAGATCTCATAGAAGAAAAAAATGAGCGTTCAGGGCCAGAGTTTTTGAACGACAAGACCTGCTGTGAGAGTTGAAGGAACCTTTTCAAGATCCCCAACAACAATTCAAAACGATACGGGGGCTGCCACCGTCAACCTAACATTTGGCCAATCACCGATCACGATCACGCAATCACGTGCTATCTATTCGGTGTCTTCCCCGCAATTTTTATTTATTCTTTTTATTTATATATTGACACCGATGTCAGAAGATCATATGCCTGTGCAAGAAGCCCCGCAACACTACCAATGCAACTGGTTCCTTACACCAGCTTTATCAATGAACTTCCCAACGAGATCCTCGTTCGAATATTTGCCTACTGCGTCGAGAGTTCGGTCTCTCTCAGTCCAGATACACGGCGGGCCTTGCCTCTAGACTCGCTCTCTGAAGTCTGCTCCAGATGGCGGGCGATAGTTTACTCGAGACCAGAACTATGGGTTGACATCTCTGTTGACTTTAAAGACTTCACACATACCAAGTGTTTGGTGAACGCCGCTCGACGATGTCTGTCCAGAAGCGGAGACCGTCTACCTATCACGCTTTCCCTGTACACGACGGCTACTAAGATCGACTGGCTCAACATAATGACCAAAGGCGGCCACAAACACCCGATTCTCTCCATCATCTATCCCTTCGCATCCCGACTCAAAGAAATCAGGCTGTCACTACCTTACGCCTGGCTCGTCGAATTCTTCAACATACCCCACGGCCATCTGAACGTCCTAGAATCCGCCTACATAGAACAGATCATTCACTGCAATACCGATCGCATCATGGCTCAAATCCCACACGACACTTTCGATATCTTCTCAGATACACGCACTCTTAAACACCTTACCCTACGGTCCTTCCCACGAATAACCGATAGACGCTCAGCTGTAGGAATATCCTTTGCATCCGTGTTACGACCCAACACCCCCATTCCCTGGGAACAGTTGTCACATCTCGATCTCATTGGGTTGCAACTACCCTACGGCGTCATCCACAAAATCCTCCAACGCTGCCCCAACCTCGTCTCCTGCGCACTCTCCACAGGCCCACCTACAAGCGAGGCCGTCGGAACCACCGATCTACCGAATCTCAAAACCCTCACTCTAGACATCCACACCTGTGGTTGGCTCTACCTCAGCCCATGCAGGTTCCCCGAATTGGAACGACTCATCCTCCAAGGCTCACTCCACAACCGCTTCTCGTCAGATTTCATATGCGCAATGATATGGGGCCTCCCACTAAAAAGTATCTCCACTTCAATACCCATGCAGGAAACGAGCGTCGAACGTTTATTCCGGGCTGCACCTTCGCTAGTCGAGTTTGAAGCCTCTGGAACTTGTTACATCTCCGACGCAACTTTGGAAAACATGGCACGAGGCGACCTAGTTCCTTGTCTAGAACGCGTCCGCTGCGGTGTCCAAACGGTCCTTCTTGGCAAATTCATTGACATGTTAGAGTCTAGATGGGCACTGCAAGAGGCTAAACCGTCGTTGCATCGCGCCATACACGCCGCTACTATCTCCTGTTTTGTTAGTGAAGCCGATCAGTGGGATTTTGAGGATGATGAGATGGATGAGATGGTTCAGCATGCACGGGCACGCTTGCGTTCCATTGGAGAGAAGGCGGAAGGAATACAGCTTTTGTCTGAGGATTAGGCTCGAAGGTAAATCACCCCTTGAGCGCTAGGTGGTGGCAACGGATTTTTATCACCAGCGTTGAGTGCTCGCTCCCCTGATTTGAATGAAATGAACGAATTAGGGCCTAGAAGTATTTCCCTCTAACCAAAATGTGCCTACCTTCATTCCACATGTACTGCGGGTTGATTCTTTTGAAACCCAGCCTAACGCCGGATGACGCTAGTCACTATTACTTGTGCACTTATATACACAACATTGTTTGTTAAAAACAAAGAACTCCATTTCGTTGCCAACGCAGCGATAATGTTCCTGAATTTTAACCATGTGTGAGAGAAAGAAAGAGATCTACCACCTCTTTTTTAGAATAAACACTTGACGTGCGCTGTGGGAGGAGTCAAGCGTAGTAATCAAGGCTTGTCAGGGGCAGAAATTTAGCCTTGCCCCTTGATCAAATAAGACATATAGTACGCCGCTTTTTAGTATCTACATATACGAAATTTCATTTACTGTAAAATATCAAGTAGACCTGCCAGGGTCGCCCTTTAAGATAAACTCTCACTCCATTGATGACAAGTGGTTCTTCTGCGCGTACCAGCATCTTCCCAAACATTTCTACCGGAGTTTGGTTATTTTACAATATCTGGTAAATCGTCTCATGATCACCTGTCTACAAAGAAAATATTTTCGGGTTCCGCCGGGTCAAAAGCAGGTCAAAGCTTCGATTGCCTGATCGGGCGAGTGCCGGCCGCCGAATTCCCACGAAACGCCAATCCACTGGACACGGATGCAGTTGACTTCAGTCTAAGCCTTAAGAAGCCATTACTCAGATGGCATTATTAGTGTTATAGCCCAACTACCAGTAGCACTTTACTTACATGCTCGACCAGCGGTCCAGGATTCGACAGCAAGTGAGCCCTTCATGCAATCGCCGACGCATTTCATACGGAACGCCTCATCTTGTGAGTTTCGTACTCTTTGGCAGATTGTTCAAATACAAACTGACAACTTTTGACACTTTCCCCATCTTCCCCCTCACATATAGTTGCTGCGTGCACACTCGCAATATGGGACACCTTGATTAACTTTGGCCACGAGTATGAACACATTTGGAGGTACGTAAACTTCGAGAAACCCAGTAATCCATTCAAATTCAAATTCAGTTGCTATTAATAGGCTTCCTAGTAAGACTGGCGTAAAGTGTCTGTACCTGTTCGCAAGATATTACCCCATCTGCTCGCATATGTAAATGATATCCTCAACCGCTTCCAACAGCTTGTGCTAACGTATGTTGTTATTAGAGCCAATGCGGCGGCGTTACTCGGCCCACTAGCCAACGCTTGTCTTCGACCACAAGTTTGTGCCGTCTGGTTTGGTTTCCAAGTAATCTCCTTTCTCTGCGTACTCACAGCGCTTGAAACGGTTCTCTCACTACGTCGTAAGTCTCAACCATATCAAAGCCCCCCCCCAACCAACCAAAGGCTTTTGTCCACACAGTATATGCTTTATACGAGAAAAATCGGTCCATGGGCGTTCTCCTCGTCCTTTCCCTATTGATAAGTGCCGTTGTCTCCTTTTTCTGCGCCATCCGCACAATCACCCTCCTCAAATTCGACGATCTCTGTACGGCACCGAATACCCCATCCGAGATCATTTGCTTTAGGTAAGTTGACACAAAAACTGATGGTCATCTTTGGAAGGATGTCCTAACGACCTTTTTTTTTTTTGGTCGTCAAAGCGTGTTTGCGATTCTGAGACACAGCGTTCTTTGGATGTTGGCCATCCACAAGAGAAACACAGCAAGATTAGGCTGTTCGAATCGCGTGCCTGTAGTTCGCCTGATGTTGCGTGATGGTGCTTGGATATTTGGCTGTATTAGCGGTAAGGCGCCCTTAGATCGGTCTTCCCCCCCCCCCACACATACAGCGCTCATCTGCCCATCCAAAGCTTTTCAAGTGACAATAGTACCTTATACATACACGAAACAAGTTGCCGCACACATCGTTTTTCCGTATGTGCTTGTGACTGACTCATAACCTAGAGTAATACTGACTTCTAGATAGATGGCCCACATCTTTCGTATCTATCCTTGTACGTTTGTTTTTTCCCACCAGCTGTTCTGTCTGCGAACCTACTATCCATTCCTCCCCATTTTTTTTTTTCAGACCTGCCGAATCATTCTCAATATGCAAAGATTGCGCGGTGCAGAACCAGATTCTGATAGTACTTCTCCAGAATTTACGACGAACATCGATTCTGAGATCGATCATGATGTCGAGTTGGACGATCTACAGCAGCCCTCATAGTTTAAGGAAACATAAATGATACAAAAAAAACAGCACGTGAAAAATTTCTTTTCTTCCATGACATGTGGATTGATAAGAATTGATTACAGCTTTATGACGGCTATGAGTGCTCCCGCCTCTAGATACACGACAGGCGATGAACTGTGGTCGTTTGGTCTTGAGTGACTCCGCTGTCCACGTGGCCAGCGGAGTCGATCAATGGGGTACATCAAAGATGAACGGGAGATGGATGAAATGATGTTATGTATGAACAGCGCTTGTTAGAGAGAAAGCAGAAGGAGTGCAGCCATCTTTGTATAGAGATTGATTTCAGGTGATTACTGTTAATACCTACCCTTGTTGTATACTGAAGGGTTGACTTTTCCACTTAGTAAACAACGACGAGGCGTTCTCCCCCTAATGAAATGATCATCGGCCCACTAGAAAACCACACGGGACCTTTATACACCCACTCACATAGACGTACACGAACTTGTCATCAATAATAGGCGCACATCGGATTTGATAATATCTAGTACCTGAAAAGATACTCTGCTCGGTTGCTAACACAACCAGGAGGAGATCTGTACTCTTTTCTATATGTCATAGACGCTCCGGGGGCAGAGATCAGCTTTGCCAACTTCTTTACGCAACACCCCGCCATTTTCATGCATGAAATGCTATCATAGACCCGGATGCATGCGTTTGTTCTTGAGCAAAGTCCAGTGTTGAGCCGTCGTGACTTGAAGAGTTGAAAGCTGCCCTTTGCATCTATCGCCTTGTAAGTCCCCGCCAACCATGATTTATGTATTCAGACCGCGCAGAAGGGTCCCTCAATATGCAGAAACTGGCTTCTAGCATCCCAGAGCTTACAACGAACGTCAACCCTGGAGTTGGGTTGGGTTGGAAAAGTCCGTGGCCCCTCCGAGTCCTCATAGCTTAAAGGACAAGAGGCAAGGATATCTCTTCCATAATAGTGGATTACAACGAAACTTGATCGCAAGAGAACATCTCCTATAACAGCTATGAATGCTCGTAAAAGAGTAACCACGATCGGGAGGGGCTTCAGGACGAAAAATGCCCCCCTTCTTTGACTCAACCCCTCCAAACAGCCTGTCACGATTGGAAAAGGTCATGAGTCGGATATCAAACAATATATATATAACATGAAGAAAGTGTTTACTTACAGGCCCAGGTTGGACGTATGAAGTGGGAATTGCTAATAGAAAGAAGAGCGGGGTCCCGTTATCAAACCAGGGACGAAGGAGATGAAGAAAACTTACGCCAGTAGATATTAATTAAGATCCCGGGCTCCTACGGTTCCAAATAGTTTTTTTAGCCTAATCTATGTAACCCAAAAATTAACTGATGTCAACTTACGTTCCCGGTGTAAACTCCTGGAATCGCGACTAGAGGTCCAGGGGATCCGCTTCCGCCACCAGTAACGTTGATTTGCCCGCAGCTGATATAAAATTGGGCTTTACGATCGATGGGTATTCGTTACTAGCTGTTATGGATTGAAGTCTGAGCGTTTCACTTACCACCAGCGAAAGAAGACGCAGAGTGGAGCGCAATCGCCTCCATCCTCACGAGGTATCTAAATATTCCCGCGTCATTGTCAACTGTTGGGGGGTGAAAAAAAAATCATAACATACTGTCCTGACGGAAGTGATTTGGGAACAGTGAATGTCACTCCGGCGATGTCTAAAAGTTTTTTGAGCTAATCCAACTAGGCGAGCTTTTGATATCTTACTTGAGCCAGGGAAAGTGATAGTTTGTCCACCATCAGTAACGGCGGGTATTTGATATACCTGACAAGGGGTAATTGTCAGTCACCAGGTACTTTCTATTCTCTAAATTCTGTACAAAAAGGTAGTACCCACCTTGAACCACACATTACCCGACCCATCCCAACTGGTGACATTCGACGGTGCTTTCGCCATATAAACATTGATCACCTTGGATACGAGAAACAGATCAATTGAGTGATCGAAAATACAAAAGATGATAGACATACACCAGGGTGGTATATGTTGCCATTGCTCTGGATACCAATTTGGGAGCCTGCAGCAACGGAGGTTGTTGAAGCCGTCGCATGGGTTTCTGAGGTGTAGCACCTGAAGTCTGCGCTCTTGACGTCCGTAACCTACGATATGTGAAAAGCCTAATCAACAACCTCAATCGATAGCAATCTTGGGTATATGCACCGGCGCTTGAGAGTTAAAGTTGTTCGTTTGGCGGACAAACTGCCACTGCGGTGTGACGGCACCGTTGATGATAAGTGAAGGGAAGGTATCTTTTTCAGACATCCTTTCCAGTTAGGGCCTGAGCAAAGGGGGATTTACAGAAACAACATACAATGAGCATTCGCAATGGCCCCAAGGGAGAGGACGATTGAAGCTAGATACCGCATTCTTGAGAACAAAAGCAGGAAACTCAAAGTAATCCTTGAGCAAATCGTCTGCCTCTTTATAGATACGTCCGCATCTAGCAGGTGTCTCGTGCTTGTCGGTGATCGTCTTGAGTGATCAAAGATGAACGATGCCTATAGGCTGGCAATCGACACAACATTCAATCAGTAAATGATCCCGCAGGTATTTGATTCGGACTCACCGAAGTATAGACGAATCTCAGCCGATAGACTTCGAGGAGGTGACTTCCCCAATTAGCGTCTATCGCGTGGTTCGTTACAGAAGTTATCCCAGGCGTAAGTACCTGCATATTGTGGGGGACTATCCAAACTCAGCAAGGCGTGATGTACTCGTTTTCCAAAATGTAGCAACATTCAAGTTTCTAAAGGAGGGGAGAACATCGGCAAATAAAGGGTCGCCAAGGTAAAACTAAGGAACAAGCGTCACAACTAGAACTGCAAAGATTAAGAAGCCAGGTGACGTAGAATTCAGCTGCTGACATCCCAATACATTACATATCATGCCACGAGGGTCTCTTTACGGGCAGATTGACTATACTCCTTTCCCCCGCATCGTTCTCAGGAGGAGAAAAAATAGCACGATCGGTGACAGTCGCGTTAAACCTTGGAGATTTCTTAACAAGTACCGGAGCCGTCGTCCACGCGATGATCGCACGAGAGCAAAAAAAGCTCTACCAAGTTTGCAAGAAAAAAAAATAAGATGCACTATCTAAGCGAAATAAACTTAACTAGGAATTATCATAGTTTCGCCTTTTCCCTTTCCCTTTCCTTTTCCTCGCGAGCCCTGCTCGCACGAATAGCACGCGCTGCGCGGCTAACGTTCTCCCGACCCAACTTTTCACTAATCCACCATCCGATACGGACCATGTCATCAAGGTTGATCGTACCACGGTTCGAACCGGCGACCTTATACTGTGAGCCCTGGAGTGCGTAGAGCACGTCCTCAGTAGCGACGTTGCCAGTTGCCCCGGGAGAGTATGGGCAGCCACCAAGGCCTCCCACGGAGGCGTCTATGGTTCTGATACCTTGATCGAGTGCCGCAAACATATTAGCCACTGCTGTTCCATATGTATCGTGAAACTTTTAGGCGAGCCATTAAGCACTTTGGTGCAATAATAAAAAAGAAAAGGGAACTTACATGACCCTGTGGATGGAGGTTAAGTCATGAAAGTATGACAAGAAGAAAATCTGATAGGCTTACGGCTAGTTTCTCCACCGGTACGCTCTTCTTGACCTCCTCAATCAGCTCCGTGACAGTAGTCGGTGTTCCCCTGCCGACCGTATCTCCAAGACTTATTTCATAGCACCCCATATCAGCCAATGCTTTTGCAACATCTCTCGCCTGTTTGGGATCGACAGGTCCCATGTATGGGCAAGCGACGGCAACGCTAACGTAGCCCCGCACACGTATCCCGCGATCTAGGGCGGCTCTTGCGACAGGCTCCAGACGCTGAAGAGATTCAGTGATCGTCGTGTTAAGATTTGCACGGGTAAAAGCGTCCGTGGCAGCGGTGAATATCGAGATTTCATTGGACACTGGAGGAGTATATTTTGTTTGATCGAGAAGAGTGAAAAGGTTATCGAGGCCCTTTTTGTTCGGGACGAGAACGGCATAGTATACATCTGACAAACGTTCCATCTTTGATATAACCTCTGAAGTTCCAGCCATCTGACGACGAATTTGTATATTAGCGTATGGTATAGCGAGGTCATTGGTCTACAACGTCACCTGAGGGACCCATTTCGGGCTGACAAAGCTACCGGTTTCGATGTTCTGTGCACCAGCTCTTGCCAAACGATTTATGAGGTCGACTTTGACATCGGCGGGTATAACACCCTTCTCATTTTGGAGACCATCTCGAGGTCCGACTTCGACGATATTGACAAGGTTATTTGATGCTGAGACTGTAGCTAATGTTCTCGCTTGATGAGCTTGCCTGGTCATGCGTGAGGCGCGTAGGACGCATCTTGCGGTTTGCGGAGTGATCATGAGTACGAAGAAAGGAATCGTTGGTGTCGATGCATGGGTTTACCTTTATATGTCGGACTTGCACCGAAATAAAGATATGTAACCGAATGCCAAAAAGCAAGTACAAACAGTCATGCTCCGGTCATCGGGAGTTCGGAGCTAGGGTTTTCGGCCGAAACGATGAACGCTGCCATCCTGACACCGCAGAGGAGCAGATTCTTGCGCTTTTCAGCAGCGTGCGAGTTAAGAGACTCAATTCAATATCTAAAATAGCAAAAATTGATCTAGGGAATGAAATACCATTATTAAAATCACCTGGTACGCCATCCTCTCCTCTGAGTCCACTACTCATATTTCTTCACTTTATAGTTTGGAATGAGGGCTACATCGCTGCTTATTTGTTAGCCTTGTGCGCATGAATCGACAAGGCGTCGGTTCCAGTCCCCTGTTGCACGCTTTGCTTTCTGACATATCATTTTGCTAAGCCTTAGCTCTGGAAAATAAAATTACCAACGATCACGCCGTTTTGTGCGAGCTGCGTCGATTTCTATGGGGAATGGGACAATCTGCATTAGATGAGCTATCCTTCACCAAGTCGATCAATGTTCTTCCTTTTGACAAGCGGAATGCAACGTTCTATGCTATAGAAAAGATACCGGGGTATGATGATGAAACCTCGACACAATTCTATCTGCGCGACGAATATAAGGAACTGTAAGGAGGAAGAAAAGGGTGAACCAGGAAGAAGCACGTGCTGAAGGCGTAGGCGTTGAAAAGATGCACGTTAAAGTCGGAAGAAGCATATTCTCCTCCTTGGTCCCCCGCACATAGGAAATCGAATCCTCCTCACTGCGCTTTTCTAGGATTTTGACACTCGCCTAAGGAAAACCGTATACCTAGCATCCCGTCTCATCCGACGGTTGGCGGACGGTAGGCCGACATGACTCTTCTATTCGCCTACTAAGGGCTACTTATTTACTAAAGACGATGTTCGTATCGTTCCTCCTACCGGACGTAAGATGGTTGTAATGCTTGAGAAGGGTCAAGCGGCTGTCAACCGTGATGCCCTCATACTTTTCAACACGAATACCAACAACGAGAGGATCACTGAAGATGGTTGCGTCTGGAATACGCTTATCGCAAGTTTGCCTCGTCTTTCGCGATACAAGGACTGGGTAAATTTTCTGCGACCAAAACACTTTTGTACTGTTCCCGCGTTCGGAGGAAGAAATATGTGCCGAGATGTCACCCTACTGTAAGGACGTGCAACCGTCCTTACAACGTAATCACGTGAGACTCCGTATATAAAGTTACTAAGACATGTAGTAAAGTTAGTTCTCCTTC
>CEMU01569364.1:9207-36030 GCA_900068965.1 Calocybe gambosa
TTCTTGTCATCACACATCCATGTCCATCTCCTCCTCACTCAACCCAAAAACAACTTCCTACGAGTTCCTCGGCCCGCCAGGAGCTCTCTTTGTCTCTCTCTCCGTCCCAACCGTCATCTACGCTCTCCATTTCGCCTGTTCAGAGCAAACTGCCTGCCAACCTGTCTCGCACTTTCTTCCAGATCATCTCTCCTGGCACTCTCTATGGGACACACAGGCTTCTATCATATACCTCGCCTGGTACTCCTTCTGCGTCCTCTCATGGGCAATCTTACCAGCCGACCGCGTTCAGGGAACTTCTCTCCGCAATGGTCACAAGAAGACTTACAAAATTAACGGTACTTTTTGTTTCTCCCCTTTCTTCACCTGCTCTAATCTCTCTTTCCTTAGCCTTCTCCACTCTCTTGCTCGCTCTAGGTCTTACTTTTGGTACAATCTACCGCTACGGCCCTTCCTCCTTCACATTTCTCTACGACAAATCAATCGGTTTCGCAACCGCTGCAATCCTCATGTCTATCCTACAGGCAATCTTCTGCTACGCCTCCTCTTTCAGAAAAGGCAGTTTGCTTGCTCTCGGCGGCAACTCTGGAAACCCAATATATGACGTACGTCTTAAAAACCCTCCAATATACATACACTCAATCACCTCACAACCTCTAGTTTTTCATCGGTCGCGAGCTAAACCCTTCCATTGGCTCCCTCGACCTCAAATCATTCAACGAACTCAGGCCAGGCCTCATCCTCTGGGTCCTCATCAACATCAGCATGCTCTGCGAGCAAGCAATACGTCGCGGCGGTATCAAAAATGTAACAGACTCCATGTGGCTCGTCCTAGCATTCCAGACCTGGTATGTGGCAGACGGCTTGTATAACGAGGTAAGCCCTTTGATACCCGCTCAAACACACGTCATTAAAAATAAAATAAAAAACATCATAGCCCGCTTTATTCACCACCATGGACATCATTTCTGATGGTTTTGGTTTCATGCTTGCCATCGGAGATCTAGCATGGGTCCCCTTTACCTACTCCCTCCAAGCCCGCTATCTCGCTTTCAAACACGTCGAACTTGGCCCTGTGTGGACCGCAATCATCGTCATCGTCAACCTTACAGGCTATTACATCTTTAGAGATGCCAACGGCGAGAAAAACGACTTCCGCAACGGGAAAAACCCAAAAAGTATAAAAAAAAACATATTCAATATTTTTCATCCTTACCAACATGTTGTCTCACCTAGATTTGACTTTCCTCACCACCGAAAAGGGAACAAAACTTCTCACCTCTGGTTGGTGGGGTATGTCAAGACACCCCAACTATCTGTGAGTAAAAAAGCTTCCATTTCGTTTGAATTACACTCTCTCAACTTCTCATCAGCGGTGACCTCGTGATGGCCCTAGCATGGTCCCTTCCTACAGGTTTCAATACTCCTATCACCTACTTCTACGTCACGTACTTTGCCGTGTTGCTCATCCACCGACAACGTCGCGACGATGAGAGTTGTCATAAAAAGTACATCTTTACCCCTTTTGTGATGGCTTGTTGGCTGATATCACTTTTCTCTCCAAAGGTATGGGAAAGATTGGGACACCTACAAGAAGCTCGTTCCCTCGCGTATAATTCCTTATATCTATTGATTGTTAGAAGCAAATTATCTTTTTTTTTATATTACCACTATATTCCCCGGGAAAGTAATATATTTTCTGGCATCTCCTTTTCTTTCTGCTACAGTAAGAATTGGAAATGACGAGTTCTCGGTAATAAAGAAAGTATGCGGAAATGATGTCACGCGTCACTGCTTGACTTCAATCTCATGAGTCTGCGCCTTGCTATCTCGTACACGCCCTCATGGAGCAATTACACAAGCCTACACAAGAATCACTTGCCTTTCGTGCTCACATCGCCCGCCTTTTGTCTCCACTGAGACGTGTTCGGCCACGTGTGCCCTTCTTCCAGCTGGCGGCGCACAGAATTCCAACCTTATGGACGTTGTATAGAGGGCTACTGCGAGAAGCTCCGACAGAGGACGTATGTTCACGCCTTGTCCTGTTCGGGAAGCCTTTATTAAACACGCTTGTTAGATTAGATATCGTGTAATAATGGAGTTCCGGAAGAACCAGCATTTGACTGGAACGGAAGCCACAAAGAAGAATCTATTAAAAGGATACAAGGTGAGCACTTTGCTTCCCTCACCCATCCTTAATTATTTGTACATCAACACCGGCCGATGCCTTCAAGTTCTTGGACGCATTCAAGCGAGCCAACGCCGGCGACCCAAAACAACAAGCCATTCTCACTCGCTACTCCCAAGCTCTCGCCTCCAAATACGAAAAAGAATACTGGAAACACCTCATGCGGAACGAAATAGCCTGGCGTAGAAAACTCGCTAACCGACCTATCCTAACTGGGGGGTTCCTCCGCCCAACCTTCGCCAACGGACCTCTCCCGCGCATGAAACCTCAACCACTTGCCATCAGCGGTATGATTCGCAAGCGCAATGCCGCTTGGGTAAGACGAACGGAAAAAATAACGGATATCAATGAACTGTTGCGGCATATTCGTTGGGAAGCAGAGTTTGAACGTGGGCTTGCTAGGTTCGCGGAACAGAACCGTTTGGAGTTTGTGCCTGTGTTTGCGTCATATGAAGACGAATGGGGTGCGCGTCGATGGTTCTTTTCTTTCTGAGGCTCTCTCACTCGGTATCAAATAAATAAATAAAAACTACAGCCAGGCCCTTGCGGGAGCAAAAAAAGGACATAGAAGAAGCGCTAAATCGCAACTCACGACGACGCTTCGAGCCATACCCACCCGCGTTGCTAGAAGCAATCAAAAACGCACGACGGGTAAAGATCGCCAACAAAACCCGCGAACGACAACGCGAACGGCGCGGCGAGATTCTAAAACGCACGCTCTTGCGAAAGAGCAGAGGCCCGCCTGCGCACGTGCTGGTGAAGATGAGTCCCAAGAAACGTAAGATGTACGAGGTCGCCAAGAGCGCTAGTGAGGTTGGGTATGTTGCGCTAGTGAAGAAGAAGCTCGGGTACAAGCTTCGGGACCCAGATGCTTGGAAGGTGGAAGGTGGTGCGCCTGAGAACAGAGAGTGGCTGGAAAAGATGTCGCAAGAGATTCATGACGAGAACGAGAGACGAATGACGGAGATTTCGAGCATGTAAGGGTGAACCATGACCACCTCAAGATTACAAGGCCACTATGACAAGGTGACTTGATTCCTCATGCCTGCTCCAAGTTGTAAGGGTGCTATTGTGCAATAGGTTGTGGGATAGGGCTTCCACATGAACTTTGGTAGATTACACCAGCTGTCAGCCTTCATACATGTAGTTAATCTAAATCTCTGCTGTGAGAAGCAATGACTGGTGCCAGTAATGGCTAGTCTCATTAAGAAGCTGGTCTTTGAAAAAATATCATGGCATTCAACAACTATGTATATATGTGGGGGAGATATATACAAATCTGACTAGGTAGTCATGCCCTACCATAAAGGAAGAAAACTTGGATCTGGAATCCCCAAACCCTTCCTTTTGATGGTAGAATATGAATAACTGTTCAAAAAAAAAACAAAAAAATTTGCCAGAACAAATCCCCAATGTCAGAATCTCCCCTCCTGGAAATCTTTCAAATCCAGCCAGGCTTCTTCCCCAACTTGCTCTAGCAATTCTCCAACCAAGGTGGCTGCTCCCCCGTGTTTGTCATTGAGGAATTTCTGGCTGGATACAATAAACATCCCTTTTTTGCAGCGAGTAAGCATAACATTTGTTCGTCGGCGGTTAGCTAAAAATCCAATCTCGCGGGAGCGAACGAGAGAGATAATTATATAATCTTCCTCATTCCCTGACAATAAGTATCTGTTAACCCAAAATAATGTAAATAAATAAAATAGAGCCAGACCTTGGAAAGAGTCAACGTTGAAGCATTTGTTCTTCCAATCGAGATCTTGGAGTGCCATCTCCTTCTCAATAGTGGTGCGTTGACCGTCATATGGGCTGATGATTTGGTAATTTATTTTCTTCTCTTGAAGTTGTCGTGCTAGCTGTACAACAACTGTACACTCGGCTGTGTTCTGAAATAATCATATTTAAAATATTAATTACTTGTTAGCGTGAACTTACCTTGAAAGAGTCACCACTCCTTTCTTCTTGACTTGGCACATCAATGAAGCGGCAAGCAGCAGTTTTGTCAGTTATCGGGTGTAGAGGATTTGAACTGAGCTTTCCATCATATACCAATCTGGATATGATATCCCCGATTTGGGGTGGCATTCGGTCTTTTCGTGTATGTCAATATTGAATAATGATGAACAATCAGCTTACATTGGGTATTCAAAAATATTGCATGGGAGCGAAGATGGGCTACTTCAAATATGCTTTGGAGATTACCCAACTCTTCCTGCCCATATGGTGGTACTAGGAATAATTTAATAATATTTGTTTAGAAATAATCAAAAGTGGTTACATTGTCTATCATCTCCGATAAAGCATAACTTGCGCAATGTTTTGCAGTCAGATAAAACTGGGAGATAGCCGCCAATCTCGATCTGACTTGCCTCGTCGACAACAAGTGTTTTGATTGGTATGTAGGTTGTGAATTTGGTGATCAAAGCATTCGAAAGCATGCTTAAAGTAGAGAGAATGACTTGGCAGCCTCTGAGGGCATATAAGGGATTGATTTTAGTAAAATCGTCAGAACGTATGATGTTTCTATCTGGTATCTTCATATAGATGTGCTCGTGCCTGGTCACAAGTAAGCAAGGCCACGAGAGCCCAAGAAGAACACCATACCATTGGAATATAAAGTCCTGCGAGACTAGAAGCCTAAAGTCCATAAAACCAACACTAGCAAGCTTCTCAGCAATGTTCTTAACAGCGACGTTGGACTGCGCTATGAGCCAGATGCCTTTTGATCCGGTCTGAATGGCGAATACGACAAAGGAAGCAATTACAGATGTTTTACCAGTGCCAGGAGGGCCTTGTATTATGGTGATACGATGTTCATCAAGTGTCGAATACATAGTATTCACTGCGTCTTGCTGAGAATGATTCAAACGCAGTAGAACACTTGGGGGTTCACGCTCGATAAGTTCATCCAAACTATTGGACCATGTGGCGGGCCAGGGCAGAGGCACATTGCTGTCGTTATCGACAAACCAGATGTTCCGGACCCATGGACTCTCATTTAATATTTGTTCTTCTTGTAAAAACCGAAGGATTATAGCCGCGCGCTTAGATTCAGCTGTGGTCGGTTCATCGCGTCCAATCGACGTTATCAACGTTATTTCTGTGTCGCGTAAGGATCGCTCCGCTGCCAAGTTTCCTGATTTGCCACTCATTTTACCACTTTGCGCGGGGACGACGTATTCTCCGGCCGGTCCTTGAGCAACTATGCGAAGTTCCTGAGGATGAACCGGTCATGAGCAGCAACGTGGTGAAAATCTGAAAAACTCACTCGTCCAGTCCGTATCTTGTTCTTGAATATCTCGCTTACAACGCCAGTTCCTGATTCAGTTGAGACGATCTTTGCTTGATGCTTGATCGTGAGTGGTTTCTTCACATCTTGGCGTAGCATATCGTTTGCAACCTTGGCGATCATATCAAGTTTCTACAAGATATATTTGAGATGGCTATCCTTAATGATGTAGTAGAGGCCTGACCTGTTCTGAGAATTTCTGGGTATTGATCCTCTGAATGTCTGTCATACTCTCGGCCCCGTTTCCATGAACCACTAGGAGTTGTGAAACCCAAGCCCGCTGCGTGAGGTTGCTCGCGCTCTGATAGTCGCCGGGTTTATAAATCATGTTATCGAATGCGTCAATGACATTCCGGCTGATGATGGATACGGAATCGGAGCTGCCAAGAATTTGTTTGATTGCAGTCAAAGGTTTCCTATCTGACAATTTTTTGTCTTTTTCAGTCATGTTACCGGACTGAATGTCAACCGCGTTTGTGACGCGTAAGTTGGCATCAAGATAAAGAGAAAGCGCGAGGGGTGCCATGTCGAAAGCGAACAGTTCGCCCGCAGAACGGCAAAGAATCTGAGTTTGAAGATCGTCGAGATTTCTCGCGGCAGGTCTGTTTCTTCCACCTCCATTATGTCTAGGTGGTGTGTGGTTAAATTCAACGATTATGCAATGATCGTAGTCGGCTATGGCTAGCGCAATCATCTCGCCGGTGAGGGAATATCCAGGCGAGATCCCGATGGGCTGTGCGTGATTAAAAGTCTCTGAAAATGTGGTAACAGAGATATCTGCCTCTTGGACAGTGGTGGTGGAAATTTCCAAAAGACTGAAATCCGGACCATCGACTAGAGTTGGCATAAAATTCTTTTGGCGTTTCTGAGACGGCATATTGTAGAGTCGAAGCGTCGTGTCCAAAGAGCCTTGCCTTCAAGTTCGAAGGGAAGAGGCCCGGAGAAGCTTACTTGACACGTCTGCCACAAGGCGGCCGCATGTGTGACGAAAGCACTTCTATATCGATAAGCCCAATCCGATGCAAGCTGGATAAGGGTGGGCGTGAGCGTTAAAGTGCGCTTTCAAATAGATCATAAACAAACACTAAGCTGTGTAGTACAGCGTTTTATATGGAGAAGTCTGAAGCTACATACTCTGAGAGATCCGCCAACAAAATGTTGCAGATGCGTTCTCCACTACCGTGGATGCATCAACAAAGACTGCTTAAGAATTTATATTAATACTCATTAATGAGACAATGTTCGACAATCGACATAGTCAAGAAGCTGAACATGTCTAGGAAACCAGCCCACAAGTGAATAACGTCTGTAAGAATGACGAACGGGCCAACCTGTTTCAAGCTTGGTGATTGAGGCGCCCAAGTACCGCGAAAGCGAGGGCGCGATGCTACAGCGATATACAGAAACCTATGACAACGAGCATTTCAAACAAATTGTTCATTTAACATAACCTCAATTGGAAAAACTGTTCGGCGCGTTGCTGTTCCAATCATGGCTTTGCACCGCCCAGGTTGAGGAGATGGTCCAGGTCCACATCTATATAAGTAAACTTTCGCACTGGCACGTGACAGACCTGGTCATTTGAATAGACTCGCTATATGCTGGTCGAAGACATGGCCACACCCGTCATTCTTGGGATCAGTGCTGTTGCAGCTGCTATTCTTGGACGCTCCCTCTTACAAAGAGGTCTATTTGCTGGCAGGGGTGCTGCAGAACAGTGGGTTAAGGGAGGATTTCGCGCAAAAATGGATAGAAAAGAGGCCATCGCCATCCTGGGATTGAAGTACGTTGTGTTTCTCGCCTCTCTTATCATTTCTCGTACTGAGCGATAAACACGGCACTAGGGATGCCCCACAACTACGAAACAGAATAAAGGACGCTCATAGGCAAATTATGATTACTAACCATCCTGACCGTGGAGGTTCGCCATACCTCGCCAGCAAAATCAACGAGGCCAAGGATCTCTTGGAGAAAACCGAGGGTAAAGCTCGGTGAAGTCTTATATATTAGTACTGTAAGCCCTCAATAAGATTCCTTCTCCACTTCCTGACCATACGGGTGCAGTAGTCTATGATTTTTACCGTTAATTACCATTGTCAACATATGGTTCGCATCATGCACACGTCTACACCACGCCCAGCTCCTTTGATTTAATCCACTCTCTTCGTAATGCAATACTCAAGCTGTGTCAGACAGCTTGAGTTGAGCGTTTTCATTTTCGAACCCAAGCCTCGATGACTAAGCGCTACACTGCTCAATGGCTGACTATTTACAATTGAAACCCTCAAAGCTCGGCACTAAGGAGCAGTATGTCTATCGGCAGAAACTACGTAGAACGACTGATTACGATTTTGTTCTCAGCTGGGACGGTGTTTATGAAGAGGAACTACAGAACTTTCGGGACAATGGTGATGAGGGAGAGATCTGGTACATCCGCCAAAAACAAAAGTTTTTCTCTTTGGCTTACTGGCCTAGGTTCGGTGAAGAAACTGTCGAAAAAATGGTTGATTGGGCCTTGAAATCAGTCCCACCTTCTTCTGACCCATATATAGTTGAACTCGGGAGCGGTAACGGGGCTTTATTATTTGCCTTGTCAGAGGCTAGTTATAAAAATGGCCAACTATCTGGAACGGACTATAGCCCTGGCGCAATCGAGCTTGCTAAAGCCATAGCAACGTCGCGGGGTGAAGAGGTCACTTTTAGCGTCGTTGATTTTTTGCATGAGGACCCCCCACTACTACCAGGTATGAATGATAGCCTTGAAGGCAAATGGGACTTGGTTTTGGACAAGGGAACCTTTGATGCTGTTGCGTTAATGGAGAAAGACGAGCATGGAAGATTGCCAGCAGTAATGTATCCCGAACGTGTGGCTCGTTTGCTCGCACCAGGAGGCTACTTCCTCGTCACTTGTGCGTTTACTTCTTGAACTCCCATATGTTCACCTACTTAATCATACAGCGTGCAACTTTACAGAGGGAGAATTACGAACACATTTCACATCCAGGAATTTGGGCATAGATTACCAGTGAGCCAAAAGGTCGTCAAAATTCGGTTTGGAAGCTCACTGGTGTATCATAGCTCGAGCATAGAACATCCAACATTTGAATATGGAGGAAAAATGGGAAGTATAGTATCTTCCGTCGCGTTTAAGAAGACACATCAATAAGTGCGTCTATTCGACACTTGTACGTAAAGTATCTATAGCCACTTCACATGCCCAGTTTATATGATTTGCGGTACCATTTTCTTCATCAGCAGCGGAATTGCGAAAAGTCTCCGTAAGAAAATAAAGCAATCCCCTGGCGAGCGCCTGTATCCGTGTGGTCTTAATGAATACCTCTTCAATAGACCGCCGATCCCGCGTATCGGGTGTGTAGGTGGAGGCGGATGTGATCACAGGTGTTGTTCTTTGGGTGCAAATAAAAACCTGTCGCAGCATCTCTCTCAGAAACATTTTTGTCGTAGGTTTCAGCGAAGTAAAATCAATTGGCTATGGGAGGAGGTTATTCAGAGGAGCAGATGCTGGGTAAAATCTACCTTGAGAGCTGTAAGCGACACACAGTCTTTCGCAATCCACCATCCATATGCTCTTGCGATGTTACACATTTTGGCGTCTGATACATCCTTCGCATCGGACACGTCGTTCCTGTGTGCGGAGTTCTTGATGACTTCTAATCCACCAACAGCAGATTCACCAATGTCGCGTAAAAAGTCCCACAGACAAAATTGAAGAGTAACTTTGTGTGAATGGGATAAACGACATAGGTGCTGACAAATGAGAGAATAGTATGGGTTATACGACCTCTCCTGCTAAAGGGTCAACATATGGCCTCATAGCTCATGTGAAAGTCGTTTACATTTCCGCAACAGTGTAGTAAAACCCGCAGAATCTCTCGCTGTTGCACTTCTTTGAGCTTCAGTTGTGACAAACGCTCACAAGCATCGACATAATCCTAGGTTCAATCAATCATCATCAAGTGGGGTAATAGTGTAAAGTGTCTTACGTCGCTGCTCATTATCACGACGAATATGCTTCGACGGATGTCACTATTCATTCCTTGTTGGCGAGCCAGATTTTCAAGGTTGTTAGCCGAATCCGCAGGCCCAGCTGTTACTTTGGCTTCTGCCTCAGTTTGCCGGTCAAGTAGAGGGTCGCCGCCCCAAGCTGCGCCAACGAGCCACCACTTCCCTTTTGTACCTGAATTATGGAGATCTTCGAGAGAAACACGCAGCGGCTCGTGGGCAAGAACTAGAAGAGTAGTCAGAATAGTCCGAAAAGCTTGGACTCGGGGCTCACTCTGCCGCTTCTTCGCAAGGCCTGCAAGAAACTTTTTCATTCGTTCAACAGACTCTGAAGCCAGGTTCTGGGTGACACTCTTTTTTGGCTTGTTATTCTTTAGGTTGGTAAGAGTTTCTATCATGAAGCGTGTCCTAGAGCTATATACAGAAAGTCACCTACTGTTAATATCAGTGACTGTTTAATGGCAGTTACCTCAAAGATTCGCTCTTATCTGATACACTTGTCTGAACAATTTGAATGATATCTTTCAAAGCAGAAGGGTCGTCCTGCCGGAGTTGTTTCCCAGAGTCTTATGACGATTAGAGTGATCATCGGTGATATGGTGAGACGTACTCATTACGACCTTGAGTAATAGTTCCACACAGAACTCGTTTAGCCCAGAATTCAAAAGACCGCGAATGATATCAAATATCAGAAGGGAAGAGACGACTTGGAAGTTGTATAATTCGGAGAGCAGGACGATCAGATTAGAGCACTCCTTTCCCTCTTTGTCTGATTCGTGTTCCTCTTGAGATCCAGAAGCAGGTTGTTCGTTGTACAACGTGAAATGGTGTTCATATACAGAAACAACGGTCTGAACGAAGTGAGCAGCTGAACTAATGTTCAGTTTTGGCACTATAATTGTGGACCAGCTCTCTTACCAAATTCAACACCAATAATCTTATGCAAGCTTGAGACAAATGCCGCATAAAGAACAACGTAGGAATCCAGTAATGTAGAGTGTGAGGCAATACTACCGATTATCAAAGTCGTAAGACTGGAGGTCACATCTTAAAAAGCATGTGCATAATGTCTACAAAAGCGAAAGATACAAAGGGCACTGACCGTTACGTCGATGCTCCCTGTAAACGCCTTCTATACCATCTAAAATGACCATCATATTCTGTTCACTCATCCTACAACAGTGTCAGTTGGCATTTTCAAAGTCAATGGGAGCGTACCGATTGAGAAGACCTTTGAGTTGCTTAGAGAGCTTGAGCGTTGACTCAGACTCGCTTTCAATCATGGATGCCTTATTCCTTATTTCGGGAGGAACATACTGAGTGGCTGGTGAGTTTTTGACGTTGTCAGCATTTGATATAGTAATTGACACGACCACCCACCGATTTCTTGGTCCGTAGGAGGGGCCTTATCTGTGTCAGAGTTGTGGATAACAGTTAAATTGTCGTCTTCGATGCCTTCCCACCCCTCGTCGTCACCATCGTCTATGAACGGGGGCCCTTCGGTGTCATTATGACTCGATTGGTCTTCCCCTGTGTCCCCACCTTCCTCATTGTCATCGTCGTCCGTTACTCTTTCACTACCCGTATCCACCTCAGCCTCGTCATGCTAAGGAATTAAGAGTAATTTTAATCGGTGAAACATAAATCATACCTGCATTAATGAGCCCGCAATGGTATCAGCAAGGTCCAGAAGGTCTGGTGCCCTCGCAGTTAGAGCAATTGTGGATCATGGAAAAGCTTAGCTCACCATCTAAACCATCGTCTCCAGTCTCCGCTTTTATACCCTTTGAGTTTATACCCTTTGAAAAGGAAAGCTTGTTTTCTAGGTACGCAATGTACGCGTCCTCCTTATCCTCATTTCGATTTCGAATAATCGGGACAATAGTCTGGTGTGAAGTTTGCTTCTTTTTCTCTGTGAGCGTGTTCTGCAACTTAGAGGTCGTAGTAGACTTCGCGTGTGTAGGCATAGTTTTTTTGGTGGTAGCGGATAACGTAGAAATGTCGCTTTTTATTCTCTTTGCTTTCGGGACGTCGGCAGGCTCTTCAGCGGGGCGCTTTTTGCGCAGTGAATCAGAGAAATAAGCAGCCTTATGTTGTTTACGACCCAGGCGTTCTGATTTTCTGGCCTCTTTGCGCGATATTTTGGTTTTGGAGGCATGTTTCCGTCGGTGATGGTTATTGTCAGCTAAGAGACAAGATTTAATGGGATATTTCGGCAATTCAGGGACCTACCTACTTCTGACGCCGTCTAGTTGATCCCTCAGCGCCTGAGGAAGACGTATAGCAGTCTGGTTCATCTTTACTAGCTAGAATGTTGAAGTGTTTGTTGCATAATTGAGGCATTTGTCGATGTTAACTCGAGTGATAGACCAAAGTTTCCAACATAGATATATGCATTGGTGGTGTAGCGGTAACATTGGGTCTTCCCACATCCTCACTATGAGTGTGGCCTAGCTCCGGGTTCGACTCCCGGCCAATGCATATAAACAAAAGATCTTTATTTTTTTGCTCAAAATGTTGAATGAACAGCGTTTTCATTGCATTACACACAATGTACAAGGCGTCAGTCAGTCTTGTTATGTTATAAATTAACAAAAAGAAATTCATAAAGTAGTTAGTTAATTGTCCCAAAAGTCCGAACAATGTCCAATCATTGTCAAATGACTATGAAGAGTGGGTGATTGACCTAGGGGGAAGCGCAGTCCGGAATCTCGATATTCTTGAGAGTTCGGCTGTTGGAGGCGATTTATCAGCTCAAAAGGCCCTGTGCCCTTTTACTTTCACTTACTTTGATGTGAATAACCCCCACCAGCCCTGTAGGAAGAAGACAGGTCAACCTAACTTTTGCATTCAGATACACTAGTTCTACTTACTTCGACACCACCAAACCGAGCATCCTGCGGGGGTGTTCAGTAACAAAACGGGTCTGTGAGCATCAGCTACGTACCTTCCAAGGCTCGTCAAAGAACTGAATAACTTGTTAGCTACTGGGTTTAAGCCAGACAGAAAGATAGTGCATACCTCAAAGAAGAAGTATCCAGTATTGTTTGCGTTTGCCTGGCACACAAACGTTTTCAAGAACGTCTATTTCAGACGTAAGTCGATACAGAATAGAGAACTGGGTTAGGTTGGTTTCACCTGAAGACCTGCCTCAGATGCAGTTCCTGGGCCATTTTTCTCGTTGCTTTTGTCAGAGGATTTCTATACTTGATGATCAATATCTGCAATGGTAAAAGGCAAGCACTTCACTTACCGTTGGCCAACCTTGATTTCCAGGATGCCCCGTTAGCATGTAAAGCGGGCTAGGATCAACTCCTTACCAGTCTCAGCAATATACATCTGAGGGTGATTCGATAAAGCGGCTGCAGGGCCGACATTCTGAGTGTTGAAAAAATCTGCAGTCCAACCAGCTGCATCGTTTTCGCTAGTGTTGGCGAACCACGGGTGAACATTTGACAGCTAACACATAATCATGAGACCTCAAATGCCTAGAAACAGCATTTAACCTACCCCATAGTCCACAGCGCTAAGTACTTTTGTATTGAAGTAGCTACCTGCATCTGAAGTACCCACAGGAATTTGCACTTTAAGGTCAGACAGCATGTTTCGGGTGTCCTGGATGTTTGCCAATAAAATTTCAGCGCCGGTGTTACCAGTAGGACTGTCCGGTGTGCCACCATTGGCGTTAAGGTAGCTGCAGACTGCATCAGAAGATAGCTCGACAGAATTCAATGATGGATTATTATGCACTTCAACATAAATTCATTGCCCACAGTAACACCAGCTATTTGATCCGTGCCGTACGTCTGGATAGCAGACTTGATGGTATCGCGCTGTCGTTGATAAACGCCATTGTCATCGGCGACGACATAGTTACCAAGGAAAACTTTCAAGTCTACTTTTGTTTGTTTTATAGCTTCGAGCTAATAAAGACGTTAGAGGCAAAAAGGAAGATACAAGTTCAGTATACTGACAACGAGGGCTGATTGGTTGCAGTCCGCCCCATATAGCCGAATTCGCTGTAATAAAGTTAAATCATTTGAACAACATGAGCTTGATATACTGACTGTAGTTAGTTGTGAAATCAGCTGTTATGGAGTCAGCAAGCAAATGTGATAATCCATCAATAACACAAACCTGTATATCCTGAATGACATCAGCTGTGAAAAGATTTGTTAGGTGGAACAAGCTCAGATAAAGGGTAAGCAACGTGCATAATTTGTTACCACAATCAGGAAGCTGCGAGTCCGCCGGAGTGTATGCAAGACCATAGAATGATCGGTGAAGCCTAGAGTCTTTCACAAACGTGCTAGGATCATTGGGATCTGTTTGTTGGTTTCCAGGCCTGGATGAACCCCCTGAGTTTGACGACTTGTTGTTGCTCCTCGAAACGCCAACACCGACACCGACACCAATGGCTATTAGGAGTAGCAGCCCAGCGACGGAACCGATGACCTAAAGTAAGTTGGTTTCAGAGTTGGAACAATACCCATAGACACGGGATACAACGCACGATCCATTTTGAGCGCCTGTTGCCCGAACTTGAGCCCTCAATCCAGTCTGATGGTTTATAGCTCTGGTTCACAGGAGGAGGACCATAGGGACCTGTATGAGAAACATCGTATGCTGAATTTGTCGCAGCTTGTGAGTACATGGCACCATCGCCGTGGGTAGTCATTGGCCCTCTTTCCGGTGTCGAAGAGAGATTTTGGGTGGAGTCGAAGGGATTTTGGGCAAGATAGCCCGCCTTTAAGTACACAGGAGAATGGTCAGCGTCAGGAGATCCGCAGTACTCGGCGTAAGTGCTTACACACCTGTGCGGAGGGGTTATCATAGTAGTTCTGTAGATCTGACGAAGTTTGGGGGTGTTCACGATAGTGCGCCATAGGGAAAAGAGTATGGCCGTCTCGTAGTTACCCTTGGAGCTGTTGGTAGTAGATCAACCAAGGTTTAGTTGACTGTTGACATGTTGAGTGACTAAAAATAGCATCTTTAATCGGCGACTGACTTCCATCAATGCTGTGCTACCGCTAAGTATATCCACATCATCAAAAAGTATTTAATGTAGTGTAATAGTCATGATCATAACGGCCGTCAGTGACAGGCAGTACATACGTTCGTCCAAGTCCGTAGCGTATATATATGTGGAAGAGTACTAAAGTATAGTTAGATAAAGGAAAAGAATACAAGTAGTAAGCAAAGTACACTATATCAATTGTAGAAAGAATATTGATCCAGTATGCGTCAATGTGTAAACCAGTATAAACCAAGGGTATCTAAGGAGACATATACATATAGAGTGAGTATCAGTTATCAAATGCTCCATCGCGAGCCGAGTTCGGTGGAATAGCTGATGTGCGTTTTTGCTTCCGTAGTACTCGTGGATGATCGTCACCCTCTGAAGTGGACCCTTTCCTTCGAGCTGGAAGCGTGCGACTCCGCTTTATACCATTAGGGCTTTCGGACGGACTCTCGAGAACAGGCGTCATATTACCCTCGTTCACTAGGCCGCGTGATTCTGTAAACACTGAAAAGGAGGCCAGATGATAGGAGGTAGGCACTGACCGTTGCTGTCTATTGTCGTCCGCCGCCTTGGAATCGCAGGTCGCACTCTGCTCACGAGTTTCCATCCCCCTGATCCTACATTCGATTGTTCCTCGTCAGAGCTAGGGACTACAGTGATGTCCTCGATATCGGCCGGTGTTGGAGGCGGTGATCCAAGTTGGTTGGATGGTGGGGGTGGTATGTCGAGCATAAAATGATCCTGATGTTGGATCAGAAATTCTAGAACACGTTGGCTGAGAGCATGCTCTCCAGGTGACATTTCGTGATTTGGGTGAGATATCAAGCCTGGTCTGAATATCACCGCAAGATCTGAATAACGAGGGATTTTGTCAGCCATCGAGCAAAGCCACAACTAGGGTAACAAACTAGTTGCTGTCATTAGGTTCTTGGCGGATTTGCGTGAGAATACAGAAAGAAGATCCAAAACATAGAGGAGAAGGTATTGATTAGGTCGTGGCATTTGTCGTATGAGGCGCTTATAAGCTGCGATAACTTCATCTTGGTTAGCCATGGGCTTTGCTATTGGAGCATTATAAGAGGTAAACAATAGCGTTGGTGGAAGTACGCACAAAGCGCATCTCGGAACTGGATTTCTTGATGAGTGAAACGACTTAGACACTGACATAATTATATCGGACTAACCAGATGGTACATATCATGCGGTATCACCGGTTCCTTTCAAATTTTTAACCTTTGAGTTGCGGCGCAGAATTGCAGACTTACCGGCATTTGTGTGAGATATCTGCGAAAGACACTGGCAACATCGTGAGATGTGTACTGCTCTGCTTTCCAATCTATGCCCTTGCCGAACTGGTGGAAACTTTTCAGGGGAATCAGATATCAAAGCATGAAAACGTACTCTTGGTGGGGCTTCGAACATTGCTTGAAGATCCCGCATCCGTTTAGCAGATCCATTAACGCGAAAAGTGCCTGGAACTTCGGTTGCTGGTAGGGGATCGTTAGCTCCATGATACATCACAATTAACAAAGATTGCTAACCGTTTTCCTTCAAGTAGAGCCCACTTTTCATAATGTGAAAAAAGCTGGCTTTTATGGTAAAGGCAGCTACGCACCACTTTGCGACGACAACAGGAACATAACCCCATACATAGAGCTCTCCATTCGCCCCAGCCGTGGATATTTGCACACTTGCTTGCCGCAGACTCTCTCTAAGAGGTCTCCCAAATACCAAACTCGCCCCATTTGAGTCTAAGAGCCAAGTGAAAACATAGTAGAGTTAAAGATTGCGGCACATACCTGATTTGCTAACTTCACCGTCCCTTTTCACCTTCTGAACAAAGGTGAAGTGATTCCACCAGGCCCTGAGACTAGCTTTTGTTGGGGGAGGGTTAGGATCCATGGAAATGATTTTATCAGAATGTGAACCGAGTATGCTGCGGTTGTGTGAGGGCACGGGTAAAGGAGATGTTTGTGACGAGCGAAAGAATGGAAGGGTGTGTTTGTTGCGAGCAGTTGGTTTAGATATAGCCAGATCGATGTGGTTTGATTGAGAGAGTGAAGTCGGTGGGCTATGTGGTGGTCGTCCTTTAAACAGGCGCAAGTACAAAGTAGCCCTTTCTCCACATGACGCGTGAATTCGACACAGCCACAGTAACCACTCCCCTTAAGTCGAGCCAAAGGCGCGCACCTGCCACAGATAACACCGAAGCTTGTCATTTATAGCGCACTTCGCCATCAACTGCTCGTACAATACGCGTATAGCAAAAGCTCACAAAGGCTCGATGTATAGCTCTCATACCACTAATACAACTGCATGAATATAATCAAGGCGCTCAGAGAATACTAACTATTCGCCCTGCACAATACCCCCCAAAAAACTGGGCTGACCTCTCAGATCGATTTCGCCAGAATATTAGATCCAAAAATCACTGCATGAAGAGAAGTTAGCCTCGGAATTTGCTATTCAACATTTGCTGGATCCTGTCCGCCAAATTCAACTTTCTAAAGTTCCCAAGCTTAGCACCGGTGATATACCTAAAGACTACTGTGCTTATGTTGATGCCGACCGTGTGTAAGTCCTTCGAGCGCAGTCTGTAACACAAAGTCCACTGTATCTTTTTCCAGAACCTCTAAGTCGCTGGGTAAACTCGGATAGATGATCATGCCATGTGCATTCAGGAGATATCAACATCACGATCATGATAGATCTTTGTTGGCTTCTCACGGATCCTGATATAAATACCACCTCTTCGGGATCAAGGTCTGGAACCATCCTGAACCGACGATGAACCGCAATGCTCTCCTTAGTTCTGGGGGCATCGGTGCCCTCTTGTCGCTCTTGCGCTACGTTCTGTCCAAGAAGAAGAAGTATATCACTAACCTTGCGAACATAGGCCAAGAATCACAATACGATGTGATCATCGTTGGAGGCGGTGGGTCCATATCAGTAGCTCCTGGACCTCTGCTTCCTGAGCGCCACTACCACAGGAACTGCCGGCTGCGCGTTGGCCGCTCGGTTGAGCGAAGATTCAAGCATTAACGTGTTGCTACTGGAAGCAGGGCAGAGGTATGATTGCCACACAAGCAACGTGGGCCTGTTTTGATATATCCAGTGGTACTGCCCTCAACACTGTTCGGACGCCCGCGCTTTTCTCAAAGCTATACGGCACCAGACATGTGCTTGATATAGAAACAGAGCCCCAAACTAACACCAAAGGACGCAGGCATTTCTGGCCCCGAGGTAGGCATTATCGGTGAATTCTAGCAAAATTGTAATAACAGTGCAACGGGACTTCAGCAAAGCTGCTGGGTGGATGTGAGATTTTATGTTGATAACTTATTGCATCCATCCTGATTTCATCGTTCAGGCTCCTCTATAAATGCCCAAATGTGTATAAATTTACCTTCAGTCCGCTGTCATAGGCTTACCAGTATGTATAGGGCTCAATACGGTGCTCCGGAGGATTTCGACGAATGGGGTTCTTTCATGAACGACGATTCCTGGTCGTGGAACAACCTCTCCAAGTGCGCTAGCTTCGCTCTCTTTTTTCCCCCTTTCAAACAAGACCCTCAATTTACAGGTATATCACAAAGTTCGAGCGCTACCAGCCCCATCCGGAGTACCCTAAAGTGGACGTGAGCGTCCGTGGGGCCTCTGGACCGGTACGAATTGGATACTTCAACACCATCACGGAGACTTCAAAAGCATTCGTCAAAGCTTGCATCAATATTGGCATTCCCTTTACCCCAGACTTCAATGTTACTACAGGAACACTTGGCGTTAACAGGGTGAGTCTTTGTGCCGGTCCCTGCTAGCTCATTTCTTTGACGTGGTCGTAGATAAGTGAGCTGTTTCGGCGGGCTTGCTGAACGAGGTATGCTGACCAATCTTCAAGTGACCTATATCGATGAGAATAGGCGAAGGGTCTCCTCGGAATCTGCCTATCTTACTGACGACGTACTGGCCCGCAAGAATCTGACTGTCGCCATCAACGCGCACGTAACACGCATAATCATCGAAACCGTTAACGGTGAAAAGCGTGCTGTGGGAGTCCAATTTACCAAGTCGGCTAATAGTCAACTGTTCGTTGCCCATGCTCGCAAGGAGGTTATTGTCTGGTGGGTTGAATTGTTTTACAAAAGTGAACTCGCGCCGATTAATCCTATGGTCAGCGCTGGTGCGATTCAGTCACCCCAAGCAAGTCGTATGGTTTCTTTGGTCGAGTTTCGCTTACCCGTTTGAACTCAAAGATATTGATGTTATCTGGCATCGGCCCCTCATCTCACTTGCAATCCCTTGATATCCCGGTCGTACACGATTTACCTGGCGTCGGATCTAACTTGGTCGATCACCCCGTCGTTGACGTATACTTCAAGGACAGACACAATCGTTCGCTTAAATATATTGTTCCCCACAGCATCTCGGATGTTTACAAGGTCTTTGCTGCTTTGGTCAAGTATTATATATTGGGTACAGGAGGACCTCTAGCTACAAATGTGGGTGCTTTTGAACGTCGTCGAGTACTCGCCCACTGCTGAAAGTCTCACAGTTTGGCGAATCCGCTGCCTTCATAAGGTCGGACGATCCCGGACTTTTTCCGAGGGACCAGTACAAAGATGTGCTGCCGGATACAACGTCCGGACCAGGAGCACCTGATTTAGAGCTCTTCAGCACCCCATTGGCTTACAAGGCGAGTGACCCACGTATTTTATCGTCATGCGGTACTGAGGCCTTCTTAGGACCATGGCAGGTGGATGTTTGATGTTCATACTTATGCGCTTCACGTATATCTGTTGAGGTTGATTTTCGAATTCATCTCGGGCGAATTTTACTTGAACATGATTATTAATAGGCCCTTGAGTACTGGTTCAATCCTCCTAAGGTCTTCAAACCCATTCGAGCTACCGATTGTCAATCCCAAGTATTTCATTTGACTTTATGCTTGATCGTACCCTAACGCAAATGCCATCTAGCTATCTCAAGGCGCCTGAAGACGCTGCCAAGCTTCTACGCGGGGTGCGATTGTTACTCAAAATCGCACAAACCGAGCCGCTTTCTGGTTATCTAGACAAGGACTTCTTGCGTGAAGACCTGGATCACGAGCTGCATCTGAAATCCGATGAAGAAATCCTAGAAGTTATCAGAGAACGTTTGTCCACAGTTTATCATCCTGTCGGTACGTGTCGTATGGCACCCTTGGAGAAGAACGGAGTCGTAGATTCGCATTTGCGTGTGTATGGAATTCAAGGCTTGAGGGTGTGTGATGCGTCTATATTCCCGTGGATTGTTTCTGGCCACACAGTAAGAAGTTCCCTGTCTCGGATTGTTTTGCTCTTTCTGACTCGCTTACAATACGAAGTCTGGAGCGTGTTACGCAATTGCGGAAAAGCTAGGTGAAGAGTTGAAATTGGTTTATAGTTCTTGAATGGAGTTTGTTGTCCAAACGTATACAATTAGCTACTAAGTATATGAATATAAACCTGTTTAGAAACGATCATGTGACAGTCGCGTGCAACTATGTTCGATTCTTTATTTGGCGTTTCGCTTCCAATTGCTCTCAATATACCGAACTTGCAGATATGTTCAAGGGGATTCTACCGTCGAAAAGGGTCCCATCCTCTGATTTTACCATGATCACACCGATGGGGGACTTCAACGGCAAGGAAAATCTTCCAACCCTAACAGCGGCATCACATATCTCCAAGAACTCTAAAGGAGCGACCAAAGGGCAAGGCCTGACATTAGAAAAAAAGAAACGAGGAGACCACAAAAAGAGCAAAGAGATGCAAGAGGACTCGAACGATGTTCCAGCTACAAACCAAGCTTTCGATAAACTTCTGGTATGCAGAGCTATATAACAGCTGTTAAACTAAGCCTGTTAAATTGTGGTGCTATAGGACGACCTTCAAATACCAACGACACTGAGACCGAAACTTGTTGGCATGGACAGCGCAGTCAAAGCAGCGATGTTGAAATCATCCCAGACTATGGCACTCAACCCTCCAAAATCTGCCTCCCCAGAGTTCCCACCTTCACCTCCACGATCTGTGGCTTTGCGTCGTGTTCACAGCATCGAATCTCTTGATTCACCTCGGCCATCAAAGTCTTACACGAGCTATGATGTCTTGGAACCGCCTCGCCTTCCATTCGCAGGCAACCAAGTTTCGGCAATGCATGGTTCGCCAACCCCACGGAAATCGAGCAGCCATTCCCGCGGAATGTCTTTTGATATCCCATTTTCTCGAAGTCAAGCTTATCTACCGATGTCAGAGTCTACTACAGACCTCACGTCCGGCAAATACGGAAAAGATAGGTTACCAACAAATAAAACTCTTACGCCAACCAAATTTTTCAGTATCCTTTCTGGAACTTCAAGCACTCAGTTAGACGTTGAAAGTATCAAGAAGTTACGGATTCTGCTACGCAACGAGAGTGCAACGTAGGCATTCTATATCTCAGCTTTCGGCACTCTTGTTAAACGCGCTCCGTAGCTGGTCACAGGAATTTCTATCTTTAGGTGGATACTCCGCCCTCTTGACGAGGCTGAACGAAATCTTGGAAGTTGAATGGAGGTTAGTCACAATTTGCTACAGTCCTAACACAGCAGAAAAATCAAATCGATCCCATAGGGAAGAGCAACACGATGACCAGATTTTACACGAGCTGCTACGATGTTTTAAGGCTCTTTCCACGTCATCGATTGGATGCTTTGCACTTCGCAGCTCGTGTCCCATTCCATTCGTCCAGCTTGTGGCTCTTTTATACTCAGACAAAAAGCCAGGAGAGGTCGCCACCCGTCAGCTAATCGCTGACCTCCTGCTCATCCTTTTTGAGCTTTACCCTGCTTCTTCGCTTCCTTCCCTGGGTAACGGGAGGAAATGCAGCTCTTCAAGGCAAGCTTATCCACGTCGCGAAATCTGGGAGTCGGATTTGCCCAACGCCAGCCCCAGCAGCGTTATAAGCCTCCCAACCCCCCATAAGACAATATTTTCGCTCGTTCGAGCACTCCTCCTCACCCCAGCACCCCCACCTTCTGAATCACCTGGTGTACCCATTTCTCCTCACGCCTTCATCGAGTCCCTTCATCTTCCAAGGATATACAAACGTTACCTGCAGGAGCTTTCTGATATCTGCAGAGACTACTTTTGGGTATTCTGCCATCCGAACAACACAATATGGGTATTGTCAGAAACTGATGAAGGGAAAGTTGAGAAGCCAAGAGCACCCGGAGGCATGACGGGAGGGGTGGAATTTGAAGCAATGGGTTACCTTGTACATGGTCTCTTATAACCTTCTGCTTAAACAGGTTTCACTAATTTTCCGACAGACAACACATCTGCGACTTGTCAATGCTATATCAAAGACTGCCGCTGACTTGAATCTCCCTAAGGATCATGATCACTCAGCCTTCCGCTTCCACACCGATTTGTTTCTGTCGGGCCTCGAACGCATCATACTGGTGCATAGCCTTTCCTGCACGTAAAATTACTCGGATTGAAGTCTTTCTTCTAGATCTCTCGTAAGGCCTCAACAACATACTACCCAACCCTTCACCTGGAATTGGCGCGTTATATCGATCACGCCATTCGTTCTGGGTGCGAGCTTCCATACACGGTATCAAGGCTTATAGGAGCTCCCCCTTCCGCTCTTACAAAAGCAAAACCGGGATCCTCAGGGCGCAACACGCCGGCGCGCTCCAATACGCCAGTTAGTCGCGGGGGACCAACGTTACCTGAGCCAAGAAAGATGGAACCTATCACACTAAATGAAGCCCGTGCACTCTGATCTAATTATATAGTCCGCACTTCTAAATCCTTTTTGCTAACACTCCACATCGTTCACAGGATGAACCGATATTCATTCAACACTTATCACTTGAAGATAGCTCCTTCATGTATCAATCCAATAGAACATCCATTGTAAACGTGCCAAATTGGTACACAAAGATGCATACAGAAAGAAAACTTCATCAGCCAGCGTTGTCAGTATACTGGTCCTTCAACATATCGGCCAATTTTTCGGCTATCGCATAAACAGCTCCAGCCTAATGGAGAATGTGAGTTAGTAAAGCTCAAGTGTAACCCGGTATATTACTTGCTGTGTGGCCGGAAATGATCTCAGGGAATACGGAGGCATCACAGACCCTAAGATTTCGAATACCATAAACGCAGAGCTGGGCGTCCACAACACCCCCGTCCTTTGGAGGGGCCATCCGACAAGTGCCCACAGGATGATACAAGGTCTGAACCCGCTCACGGACAATCTCCTCAAGCTCTTGATCTGTCCGTTGTAGTAGGTATTGGTCTACTAACGGGCTTTTATACTCATGATCAATGCGTGAAGATAAAGGCTCTGTGTGTGCAAGTTTGCAGGCCAACTTCACGCCCCGTACAAGCTTCTCAACATCCTCTGCCTGTTCTAGATACCTAGAGGGAAACTGAAAATCTGCCAGATGGCAAGCGATAGTCAGTCAGCAAATACCTTGGGTCCATTGCTGGACTGTCCCAAGGGTCACCAGACTTCAGGCGTAGGCTACCCTTGCTTGCTGGCCTGTACAAATTTCAGGGCTAAGCTATGGGACGTTCAAGCGCCGATTACCTCAAAAGCACCACATGTATTCCTACAGAATGCAAAGGATGCATAGTATGGTTCTTGTTTAATCATCATTTTAGCTCGGAGACAAAACGAGAAAGAAGTAAACTAGCCTTATACCCAAACATAGTCGAAAAGAGTTCCAGATCAGGGCTATTATGTGCCGACGTGCTGTCTTGAAGCTTTGTAGGATACTCTTCTGATTTGAAGAGGTCGGGGTTGTCTGAGCGAAGGAAGGCAGCTGCCTCAGCTACCTATACAACCGACTTAATATGTCGCGTTGGAGTGGACGTGCACAAATGATATACGTTACTATTCAATGGTCCACCTCCAGTGATGAAGTATTTCAAAACAGAACCCAGAAACTTTAGAGCATCCAGAACCGAATGTGGCTGAAGATGCTTGGGAGTAACGTTTCTGCTTTTGAAAGCTAGATTAACGACTGGATGGTCAACAAGATTGGATCCAACTGAGGGAAGGTCATGGATGGCGGAAATTCCGTGCTCTCCGAGTTCGCTACCACTGCCGACTCCGGATAACATAAGTATCTGTTCGCGAAAGTCAGATTGACGGTATGTGCGATATGGTCGATGCGCTCACTTGTGGGGAGTGAATGGAACCAGCTCTGTTGAAACATTTAGTAAAAAAAACATTTACTAGAGTTCTACTCGACGTACGATATAATTACTTCTTTTCGGGCACGGGCTTGATATAGAGGACTGTTCTTGCCTTTGGCAAACTCTACGCCGATTGCCCGAGGGGATTCCTCAGATTTGGTATCAAAAATGATCCTGGTTACTTGCGCATGAATGGCAACAACTAAATTCGACCTCGATAGGACTTCGCCAGTCAGATATGCATTTTCAGCTGAAACCCTTTTATTGCGTCGGTCGACGTACGTCACTTGCATGAACAGCATTATTAGTCAGTGTATTCTGGACGATGATAAAACTTAGCTGACTTATCTGCGAGGGGCGAAGGTCACGCAAAGGCATAAAAAGATGCGATAGTGCTCACTCTGCTCACGCCTTGCGTTCCATTGACAGTGTTAAAATCTTGGCTGAAAGGAATATTCATCCTTGTGCAAGATGTAACAAAGTCCTGGCACTGCGGCTCCAAATTAGAGAAATACCCGACGTGAACAGGCCCCTTTGATCCCTTTTTACTAGTGTCGACGCCAGGATACTTGGAATTAGGTATATAATTCTCAAACTTTCGGAAGTACCTTACAAAGTAATATACATGTCAAAAAATCGAATGAATACGAAGTGAATAATTACTTACTTGTATAAATTATTCCAAGACCAAGACTCATCACCAGTGATTTTGGCCCATTCGTCAAAATCTCCAGGGGCGCCATACTGAGCCCTAAACGGGAATGAGGGTGATGATTAGTTAGATTTATATGAAAGCACACATCTCAGCATTTACGGAGGAACCTAATATAACGTTCAGCACATGGGCAAAAGTTACATGAGTTCAACATACACCCTCCTAACATCTTACCTGTATATAGCTCCGTGATAAATTGATAGGAATAAAGATAGAGCAAACATTAAACACCTCGAGGCCAGTATCTCGTTAGGCCACCGGCAAACTTTTGTGGTTCTGTGTGGAGTTCATAGATATGCTTTGTGTGGAACAGTAAGCCATAGGCTGCCGGTATGCGTGAAAATATGAGGTTTTTACTGCTGTTTGCCGATTGAATAATCTACACATGGAAGTGAAGTTGAAATTGTTTACCTGCCGCCTGACTCAAGTAGGAGAACGCGGAAAGAGGGATTCTCGGTAAGACGAGAAGCAAGAGCGCATCCCGCTGTTCCTAAAAAGAGTGAGTACTAATGAGTAGATAGATCCAGATGGGCTACCTCCGCCTATCACAATGAAGTCAAATTCTTTGAAGTCCGCTTCTCCTTGACTCTTTCCGATGGACGAGAAGTCGGTGACATACTTGGAACCAAACATAGCGCAAGGAGTAACAAGTGCCTGTAATGAGCTAGCAAAGCAATGGTTAGAACGATACGTTAGCACAGTAATGCATGCATAGAGGGAGAATGAAAGAAAGGCCGGTGCGGAGCCAAGAGCGAAATCACATTCATTGTATTGTGGGCGTCAGTGATCAGCTGAATGATCGGATGCAATACATGGAGAAGTTCTGCCATCTTGACATTACAGCTATGATACGACTCACACCGTATGATGCGCTTAGTGGCATTTCCTGAGAACTGGACAGATCCCCTTGGTTGAAATATTTTGAAGCTCGAGTTGTTTGAAAGAAACGATGAGTGTTATGCTAGTACGCGGTTTAGTTAAGGAAATCATGAAGTGGTGGATCGTGCTTCCATACCAGCTTCTGGTAAAAGGATAAGAGAGAGCACTGCGTGGTTCACCTTGACAGACAAAGGACATGGGCTTGGCATCCATTTGCGCGCAATGTGGCCACTTGTCCCAAAGGGTAAGGCCCTCAAAGGTCAAAACGGCATATCTATAATTGGACACTATTTTGGACACAATATCTGTTTATCTGGTCGTAATGGGGGCTCTCATTTGTGGCCCGTCTCAACAAAATTTATACGTGAAATATGAAAATCATTACTTACTTCCCGTTACTAGCCCTATGACTGATGAACCTCTTGTCGCAGGGGATGTAAAATTTAGCGGTTGCCGCAGGCCTAAGAATGCACGTTGAAGCACCATCATGATGGGCTGTGTCTGCTTGAGTTTCTAGTGGATCGAAAACCTCCAAAACTTCGATCATTCGATATTGATATAATTAACAACACTTGTGGGAACACTATGAGGTGTGTATATTTGTTCTGGCTCTTGGGTGCCAGAAGCGACTCCAGATTCGGCGAAATCTAGTTTGAGGAGGATTAACCTCCCAGCTAAAGAGGCAGTGAATCAACAGCATAGAGCGGATATTGGCTGGCTCACCGTAAAATCAAGTTTCCCCTGTCACGAAGCCCACCTCCGTTTCGGACCATCCCGGCCCTTCTGATACTCAACTCGCCTTTTAGAACCTTGCCCCAGTTGCAATCTACGATTACTTCCATCTCTTGTCCGTCTATACCTACAATGGCAATCATTTTCAACGGATGAGAGTAGACATCCGCCCATGGTAGTCGAATGCTAAGGAATAAATCGTCACGTATCCGCGTAAATCGCGGGTGAGGTGTCTCTTCAATAACGAAGGTGACGTCCTGGAAATTCCTAGGTGCCAATTCATGCCCAGCCTCTCGGCACAAGATTCCCGTTCCATTCTGACTTCCTGATGGGACTTCGACTTCAAGTATCACATTCTTTGAACGCCCGGAGAGATAGTTACGAATCACACAGAAGCGACAACGCTTGCCGCTGAAGAGCTCCTCGAGTGTCAAGGTTAGGCGATATGCCCATTCTCCTGACGGTCCTAGGCCAATGGATTGAAGAGGAGGTCCGGGCGTGAACAATTGAGAGTTGTCACCAATACTCAGATGACGCACGACCATGGGATCCCGCGCATTGCGGTGAAGGGAAGGCCTAGTCGTACCAAAATCAGATGCGCACAAATCTTTATGTCAGTGATCAACTACCTTTTGCTTTCGCCATGAAAGCTATGAATACCGTCATATGGTCGATCGGGTCTTATGGGCGCTGAATAAGGCGGCGGTGTAGCTTGATGCCGGGGTGGCGAACGCGAGTTCGGCCTCTGTTTGTGGTCTGGCG
>CEMU01569364.1:51062-101015 GCA_900068965.1 Calocybe gambosa
AAAGGCCCAGAGCTGATAGGTTGTTCTAGTGGATTGATATTTTTTCAAGTCTCACTTCAGTGAGGCCTCCTAAATACCTTAGGCTTCTGAAGCGCCTGCTTGGTGAGCGAGGCGGATACTGGCCAGGCATAGGGGACTCCAACGGGCTCCATTCATTGCGGATGGATTTATTGACAGGATGTCCCGATGAAGTCGTGCTCGCTTTGGGAGATATCACAACTCTTGCCCACTGGAAAGTCACCGAGCAAAGGAACAAAACACTTAGCTATAGAGAGCTGGTCCGGCGAGCAGACGAAATAGAGCAGCGGCTTCGACAACACCACTCTAACACCCCGAGCCTTAGCGATGTTGACCAAGCCCCTCTGCATCCGAATCTAGCCCAGACATCATCTGCAGAGCCTAGCATAGCATCTTTTCCAAACGAAGAAGTACGACGCCTCGTTGCAAGAATTTTTACCGAAGCAGCAGTGCTTTCTCTACATACCGTCGTCAATGATGCAAACCCGGGTACGTACCTTACGACCTCCATCAACATCATTACACGAAACTAACACGCTCCAAATGATAGGTGTCGCTGAGATAGGAGATTCCGTGGGAAATATTATCCGACTGCTTGATCAGTTGACCTCCTCGGAAATTGATCGTGCTCTCGTATTCCCTATTTGCCTAGTTGGGAGTCTGACGGATGATTCCGTTCGACGAGAGTTCTGCAAGGGAAGACTGCAAAACCTCGATGACAGCATCGGTAATCTGATGCATACAAGACACGTCATGGAGGCGATCTGGCAGAAACGTGATGTGAGCGGTAGTGTTGTTGATTTCCGAGAAACGGCCCATGAAAGAGGGATAAATTTGCTCTTGATTTGATTGAGGGGTTTTGCGGTGGATCAGCGTGACAGCCTTTGTAAAAGATACCTTCAGGCCGGATAAGTCGTTACCATTATTATTATTATACCCATAACCATTTAGGATTAATACTCACCTACTTACACAAGTTTGTATTTTCTATTGTTAGCATTGCTCACAACTTGTATCCAATGACTATGCAGCCAACTCACCTGATAGGCAGAGTAGTTCCCTGTATTTACAGTACCTGACATGACTTCAAAAATGTTTTACACATAAAGACCTAGAGTCAGAGATAATTAGCTTCAGTGTTCTTGCTGAAGAGCAATGAAATCAAGGTAATTGATATACTTAATGATAACAGCCCATGAGGGCTTTCGGATTGGACCGCTAAAGGACGTATTCCTTCATTTCCCGGCAGCACCGGAAATGGTATAGGATATTGGTGTACCCGAGGGCGAAATGTCGGAATTGGTGCAAAACCCTGACCCAAAAGAATGAAAGAGCTGAAAAAAGAGCTGAACCAAAGCCACAACGAGCAAGCAAGCAAGTCTGTACGACTAGTAGAAGGTGGATTGTTGTCAAGGTTTATACCGATCCTACCGGGAAATGGGTTGACAGAAATATCCCACACTAGTTATTTGAGTGTCGAAAACATCAAAAAAAGTGAAGTTGGCATCGAAAAGAAAAAAAAAACTTGCAAGATGGTAGGGTAAGGAAGAAAAAAAAAGAGGCCAGGGATAGGACGCGGTATAAGACGCCCATTTTCTGCCTTACTATAGCTTTTTAACGACCTTGAAAACTGTCAGCAATGGACCACGTGCAAGGGCAAGTAAGTCACGAGACCGGTAAAAACGCGTTCATTACCGAAACTTCGCCTACTGTCGTTGCCCATTTCACGGAAACCGGTTTACTGTCTACCGGAACTTCAGGTTCCAGTTGATTTCTTATAAATTTCGCGATTTTGGCGCCCTCACAAAATTATGCTGGGTTTTATTTGTGGCGCACCGGCACAAGGAGCCGTCTGATAGCCTTTCGAAGGCGCTTACCGTTCTGCATTTCCGGTCAAGTCACAGCTTATGTAAGTCAATGACATGGTGTAAGTCTACCCTTATCTATATGTTCTCGTTATTTAATTTACCCGCATGGGCTTTCGCTTTTTAGGTCCGATGAAGTTCTAAGCAGACAGAACATCCGGTTGTTGTTTTTTTGTCTTGTTTCATCTTTGAGAAAAAATTGATTGGTTTGCGTAGCAACACAGTAATTTATCATTTTGCATCCATGAGTAAAGAGAGCGCTCAGGCTGACAAAAAGCTTCTGAGCATACAGTATACTTGGTTCGTGATGGGCGCCCTCAGCGCTCGCCCTTGATCCCGTCAGTTTGGCATACACACGAGCAAAATTGCTTAGCTCTATATACCTGATAGCCGCAATGCTTGAGCGCTTGGGCTCTGTTCATCAAGATTGACTTTTGAAACACTGTTCCTGCTGATTTTATTCGTCTGTACCTACGGTTACAAAGACTTCCATCATACTTGATAGACATCACCATGCATGTACATGAATATTCAAAAGACTTGGGACTGTATCTCCACCTCTACATCTCCGACATCCGAAGTCCAACATTCGTGGCTATAGCCACGAACAGAACAAAACACAAGACAGTTGGACCGTATTTGTCATAGTATAAACCATCTGCGTGTCTCGCGCGAAGTTTGTAAGATCGGTAGACAAAAATTCCGACCGAGTAGGCTATGGCAAGGAGTGCCGTAAACGTGAAGAACGCGGCACTGATCAATCCCCGAGGGTCGTCAGATGGCGTAAAATTAAGCAGTGTTGTGGCAATGGTCCCAATAAAAACGGCGGTGTTTATCCATTTCTAGCCAATCATTTAGCTGATAGCGGAGGCGATGAATTTTTACCGTACCAAAAAAGTCCGCTCGGCCGCAAAGTAAACCTTGGGTTCTATCCGTACAGGAACTGCGATTTTTTTCCCAGCAGGGGCTGACCATTCTCGGGACAGACGACGATCTTCTCCGGCAGACTCAAGGGGGTTCTCCGTGTCATCACCTTCACCATTTTCTACTTGCTGTTGTCTGCTAGCCAGTTCTTGTTGCTTAGCATGTAGACGGGCCTTCAATGTCTCGTCAAAAGCAGTTGACGGGGCCAATGGATCAATGGATAACGCCTTGGGTTTCTTGTCAGGCTTGTGGATGTTCTGTCTAACGGCAGGCTCTCTGCTGGTCTCACCACTCCCACTGGCGAGTTTTCTTTGAGATCTGCTGCTGTGAGCGTCACGGTCCCGTTCTTGCAGCATCTTCTCGCGATATTCGACAGCCTCTTTGATTACATCACTGGTGAGCCCAGTCCATTTATCTTCGTCTCTAGCGGGTATTTGCATGGTATCCTCTTCTTCACCTTCTGACTCTGGCTCTACATATGATACTGATTCAGGTGTTGATTGTGTTCCCGACGATTGGTGCTCCGCGGGGGACTTCGAGGCCGAAGTAGAAGAAACCGAAGGACGGTCAATAACATGCAAATACCCAGTATCGGGTTTTAGGATATCTGTGTCCACTATGAAATGGGTAATGAATGTTTCGTGCGAAAGGTGAGAGAAGAATGCATACTTTGCGGGAGCCAGAATGGCACAAGATCGACGCGATTAGGCAGTAGCGTGGCACAACCATGGATAAATTTGCTGAGCGAAAAGTCGGTCATTGCACAAACGCATTACTGAGATTGATGTTTACCTGAACTTGGGTACTGCTTCCACAAGATGTGACTGCACGAGGTCCGTCACCCATTTCGGTGGCTCCTGCCCAAACTGAGTTTGTAGTTTGACTTCAAGGACTCCGTATCTGTATAATCATGAGAAAAAAATCGAACACGTTGTAAGGCCATACATAAAGAGTTCTTTATCATCCGCATGTACTTGCTCAAACGGGTAATCGATTCCAATGTCAGTTCGGCGCCAGTTTTCTCCAGAGCGGATTCTGCCATCCCAATTGTCCTCCCGGAGAAGCGTGAGCTCTGTGTCTAACGAAATTCGGACACTGGCATCTCCGGGTAATTGAAAGGCTGTGCGATTGTAGAAAGACCGCATCACTAAGGCGGAAGTTCAACGGTGGGTCCTTCAAGTTGTACTTAATAAAGCTTACCAGGCGTCAGGTTTCTTGTAAGAACAGCGTACTGAACTTCATTAGCTAGCTGTATCATGGAATCAACCTCTTGTTGGGTCTTCTTTCCCTTTGTTACAAGTTCCTGAAAGTCATCGTCGACAGTGTACTCCCCACGTAAGAAGGGGTTGACTAGGTGTTCCTTAAGTGGAAATCGTGCCTTAACTGATTTTTCGCCAGTCCAATCTTCGCGATGAGTTTTACGTTCCACAAAAATCTGGAAATAGTTGAGTCGTGCGCTAACTTACAAGGATTGGCATACGGTTTTATTATCAACGTCGCCATACCAGCGTAGGCGGATGGCTTCGGCGCCTTCTGTTTTCTCCAGGCGTCCCAAGTAGAGTTCGAGATCCTCGTTGTCAAAGTAGATTGACGTAATTGCTGAAAATGTAGGATCAGTGCTTTCGAAGGTGTAAAATACTTAGATGAGCCCAACCTGCATCTCGTGGGTCGAATTCTTTTTCAGCGTTAAATACTAACATCTAACATCAGTGTCCAAAAAAAAAAGAAGGATTGAGAAGATTGGGCTACCTAATACGGGAAGATTTCGCAAAATCGCTAGTTTGAGAGGTACCAAGTTGTCTGGGTGAACCTACGCGAGGATCATGGATGTAGCTTGATTTCGACTTCACGTTACATACCCAGTATTTTGTCGTCTGTCTGACGAAAGCACTCTGGTTTCCTCCTGCCGCTGAGTCGCCCTGTACTGGGTTGCCCCGTGTGCGGACTAGGTCGTATAGCTTGGAAAGTTTGACGATGAGAGCATCCCAGTTATACTTGTAGAACGGCCTCTTCTCAAGATATTCTTGCGCGAATGTTGGTTTGAGCGTGCGGCCAGTTTGTTTCTATGTTTAGATCAGCTGCAGGGAACGTTTCTCACGAAAAATGCATACGTCGTGTTTCTAAGTGGTATAGTAGTCAATAAACGGATAAAGTATAGTGTGGAATTTTACCTTTAGAATCTTCATGAAACCTGTTATGTTTAATTTTGTGTATAATGCAAGGTCATGAACGTCTGCAACGAGGTTGGCTACTTCCTCTTCGAGTCGGTGGAAACGACTTTCTAGCTCATCATAGCTCTCTTCTTCATCGTCGGAGATATCGTCATCAGAGCCTCCATCATGGTCGTAGTGTTCAGCTTGTTGGCCTTCTGCATCCGCAGAGAGTTCTGACACAGGGGAATGTCCTTGGTGCTGCTCCCGGTCTTCTTCGACGAGCCGATTAACCTCTTTTTGAGCATCTTTGATTCGCCGCGATAACTCGGAAGTCTGAAAAGGTAATTTGAGTTAGAATTGGAACTGCGCGGCGGTAATCGTACTCCGAGCGTTCTTATCTTTCATATGTACATACCTTGTTTTTCTGGAAATCGTGAATTTTGTCTAGCTCCTTTTCGAGCATATCCATAAATTCTTGTTCATCCTTTTCGGTCCAGCCGCCTCCGGTCGTACCATACTGAAATTAGAAAGGTATCGCACGTAAGTATGTCCTTTCTTATGTCCGCATAGTCCGGACCGACGCGAACTTACTTTTAGTTTTCGCTTGAGCTCATTATAGTCCAGGTATTCCGCACGCCATTCCTGATACAGAGATTCCTTTGAGGAGATTTTAGCAGACAACTGGGGGAAGTTCAAGCCGAACGAAACAAACTCTGATTTTCTGGCCAAACTTCATGGCGTACTATCGGGAGATAGCGTCGTGGATAGTGAAAGAGGCGGCTCCTTCCTAGATATTCACACCGACCCCAAATATGACGCTCGAACGTGCGTAAAGTTCGTTACAGTAACTGAAATTGAATGTGAAGGTCCGGTCATTATCGGCAAATGCGGCTCGATCACGTGCATTCGTTTCTCAACTGGGGATTCTCATCATGGTTGGTGGTGGCCCTCCTTACTCTGCAACCTCTATAAGTACACCGAATGCAACAAGGCCGTCATTGAAAGATCAGAGTGCTCCCTCAGGGGATGGCGTCAACCGTACTAAAATACTATTACTTGGGTTACGAAGGTGAGACTTTGGCTCTCCATCTTTTGTTCCCTGGTGAAATTCTGCTTCAGGGCTGGGAAGACGTCGATACAGCAGGTCCTCTTTAATAATCTTCCTCCCAAGCAGACGTTTTATTTGGAGTCAACTATGCAAATCGTGAAGCACGTTTTCAAGTGCGTCTTGTTCGCTTCCAGCCGTTATGTGTTTCTAACCTGTGCAACTTACGCCAGTACAGTCATCCCTCTCGAGATATGGGACTGTCCTGGAAACATTACCGTAGAAGCACTAGGAACTCCACTCACCCAATTTTCAACTATGATCTTTGTTATTGATATACGAGTCAGTGCTCAGATATGCAGCCATTGTGCATGTATTCTGACGCGTTTCGCAGGATTACTACAACCAGCCAATTTCGAGGCTTGTGGAGTTCATAGTAGCTGCATATCAAGGCAACCCTGGTATGGCCTTGGAAGTGTTTGTTCATAAAGCGGAAAAGCTCCAAGAGGATGATAAGATTGGTATGCTTCTGAATCATTCTTTCTCGTTCTGAACTTAAATTCTTTTGTAGAAAACTTTAGGCAAATTCATGAACGGGTCTCTGATCGGTTATTGGACATTTCTCCCGAATATGAGCAGGTCCAACTCAACTTCCATCTAACGTCCGTATATGATCATTCTGTGCACGAGGCATTTTCCAAGGTCCTGCATAAACTGATCGACTCCCTGCCATTTTTGGAGGATTTGCTCAACGTCTTCTGCGCTGTCAGTGAGAACAGTGCGTGAAGGGAGCAATAACGCGCTGATGGTTGTCCTACAGAACTCTCAGTCACCCAAGGCCTTTCTATTCGACACGAGCTCTAGGCTGTATGTAGCCACCGATGCATCACCAGTCGATTCTGCAACGTTCAATTTATGTTGCGACTATCTGCAAATGTTGAACTCTTTTGGGTCTCTTTACAAGTGGGGTCCTTCGTTTGCCTTGAATAAAATATGACTTAGTTGTTGTGCAGATCTGCAACAGTCAATGCACGGCAATCACCACCCACAACGCCTTCTGCATCTTCTCTATCATCAGTTCATAGCGCAACGACTGAGCCGACGATATCAAGTAGACAGCCATCATCATCCGATTCAAAAGTGAAGCGGTCGTCGCGTGAACTGTTCTACCCCAGCGCATCGACATCTTTACACCCGTCAACGCCAGGAACGACGTTGACGTACCATTTGGTGTCGCACCAGCTAGCTCTGTTAGCTCTGTTACCGACAAGCGTTTACGAAGGTCGGCGTGGGCTTATTGAATTCAATGTTGTATTCTTCCGTGAGGGTATCCAGGAGATCTGCCGGGCGGAAAAGACTGCTAGAGTGATCGATTAGCGTCGAGCTAGTGTAGCTATTCCGCGTCGTAATAGCGATAGACCGTGTAATCTAGAGACGGGATTTTTGCTATATTTGATACCCCATAATACTGAGAGAGGCCTCGTCCTGGCCTCGTGCTGTAGACATGAGCAATAATGATTTCGGATGAGCTGAGATCGAGATTTTATTTGTATGATCGCCACGTGACTTGTTTACAAAAATTGGGGGAGACCGCTTTTGGGGTCAGGGCCTGGTTATAATAATTTTTTCAGTTCTTAAACGTGGTTCCTCATTAGAGACTTCTTTAGACCTCTTCCTCCGCTCTATACCAAGCTGTCATCCAGCTCATACTATAATGGCGGCTCCTAATGGACATGCTGTCCACCCTCAAAATATTTCTACAAGACCACTAATTCTCATTTTTGGCCAAACTAGAGTATGCTAACTTCACCGTCATTGACACAGAACTGCCACGCTAACACCTTTCTGCATAGATCTCAATCCCAGTATCTACCCAACCAGACCAATGGATTTCTGCAGAAGTCCTTAGAGATGAATTCACAGACCACCAGAGCCAGCTCGATGCTGTTGACGCGACGGCTCAACTCGAAAATCAAAGCGAGGCTGCCGTAGAGTTGCTTGCCCGTTTTATTCAATTTGTCACCAAAAAGCTACGCGAAGATTCCAACCTGACGGCTTCGCGCACGGCACTTCTCAAGACTGCCTTGAAATATTTTACCTCTACCTACCTTGCCACAGGGAGCGTATACACCCTTACCTCCACATTCGACACAGAGGCTCGTAAAGCCGTCATTGCGGCTTACTTCCAAGCTATATCTGCCCTACAAAATGAACATGTCATCGACATACCTGTTGGTCCTGAACCCGCCCTTCTTGACGCTGCGGCTAGCGGCAAAGCATCCATTTTCGCGCTGTTCGGGGGTCAAGGAACGAACGAAGTTTACTTTGATGAGCTCCAGTACCTGTACGAGACTTACGAACCTCTCGTTGCACCTTTCCTGAGGACCATCACAAACCATATCCTCATACCATTATCCAAGAAGTACAACGCCTCCACATATTATACCTTCGGCCTCGACGCTGTTTCCTGGCTCAGGAATCCCAGCAGTCGCCCCTCCGTTGCCTACCTGGCATCTGTGCCAGTTTCCTTCCCCTTGATTGGACTTACTCAGCTTGTCCAATATCTCATTGTCTGCAAAGTTGTTCGTCTCAGCCCGGGAGAACTTTGCGATCGTCTTTCCGGAGCGACCGGTCATTCCCAGGGAATTGTTTCCGCAGTTGCAATTTCTGCATCAACAACTTTCGAAGAGCTAACCGAGAACTCTTGCAAAGCTATCAAGTGGCTCTTTTTCTCTGGTCTTCGTGGTCAACAGACCTTCCCCGCTGTGACCTTGGAGCCTAGCATTATACAGGACTCCATTCAGGGTGGCGAGGGAACGCCTAGCCCGATGCTTTCTATTACAGGTCTTTGCCTCAGCGAGGTGGAAGACTATCTCAACAAGACCAACCAACATCTTCCAGAGCGTGCCCGTCTATATGTGTCGCTTAACAACGGCCCTCGCGCATTTGTTATTACTGGTCCTGCACGCTCTCTTTATGGCCTCGTCACTCACTTGAGGAAGATTCGCGCTCCTAGTGGCCTTGATCAAAGCAAGGTCCCTTTCTCCCAACGCAAGCCTGTTTTCTCGGTTAGATTCCTTGTTGTCGGTGTACCTTATCACAGCGAGTATTTAAGCGGTGCTGCCGAAAAAGTTGACCAAGATCTCGGAGAAGAGCTGTGGCAAACTAATGACTTGAAGATACCCGTTTACCATACCGAAAATGGTTTGTTCTTTGATAGTATACTCTTTTCTAGTCTAATTTTCTTCTCAGGCTCGGATTTACGCGGTTTGACAACCTCAATCACGCTTTCACTTTTAGAGCAGATCTTCACATCTCCCATCCACTGGTGCAAAGCAACGAATTTTCCCAATAGTGCTACTCACGCCGTCGACTTTGGTCCAGGTGGCATAAGCGGGATCGGCCCCTTGACTGCTCGGAATCTTGAAGGGAGGGGCGTACGTGTCATTGTTGTCGGTGACAGAGGCAAAGGAGACGTTGAGTTATACGACACATCGAGCGTTCAGTATGAAGATTGGTGGACTAAGAAGTGGTCGCCTCGCTTAGTTCGCACTAGGTATGTTTATTGTGACATGGGTTCTTCCTATCTAACTGTTTAATTTTAGTGATGGGATTATTCATGTCGACACTCCATATTCGCGTCTCTTGGGCAAAGCCCCCATTATGGTTGCTGGTATGACGCCAACTACCGTCAAAGCTGGCTTCGTCAGCGCTATTTACAACGCTGGCTTCCACGTAGAGTTGGCTGGTGGTGGTCACTACAGTGTCAAAGCTCTCCGAGCTAAGGTTGCCGAGGTCCAGTCAAAACTTCCTCCTGGTCTTGGAATCACTCTCAACTCACTTTATATCAATCCCCGTCAATTTGCTTTCCAATGCCCGCTCTGGCAAGAAATGCGCAAGGAGGGTATCCCCGTCGAAGGTTTCTGCGTTGCTGGCGGTGTTCCTAGCACTGAGAAAGCTATTGAAATCATTGAGGGGTTAAAGAGCGCCAATATTAGGCATATCGCATTCAAGCCAGGCTCTCTTGACGGTATCAGACAAGTTATCACCATTGCGACTGCTATTCCCGACTATCCCATTATTCTTCAATGGACAGGTGGCCGAGGTGGAGGCCATCACTCTTGCGAGGATTTCCATCAACCAATCTTGGCCACTTATGCCGCCATCCGTCGCCACCCCAATATCGCCATTGTCCTTGGTTCTGGCTTTGGCTCCGATGATGATGTATGGCCATATATCAGTGGCGACTGGTCTACGCAGTTCGGGGTACAGCCTATGCCCATTGACGGTCTCCTTTTCGCGTCTCGGGTCTTGGTAGCAAAAGAGGCGCATACTAGCTCGTCCGTCAAGGATCTCATCATCGCTGCGTCCGGCGTCGAAGATGCTGACTGGGAAGGCACCTATGTACGACCAACAGGTGGTGTCCTGACTGTGCGTTCTGAGCTCGGTGAGCCCATTCACAAGTTGGCGAACCGCGGCGTTAGGCTTTGGAAGGAATTCGACAATACCGTCTTCGGTCTCCCTAAGGATAAACGCGCTGCCTGGCTGAAAGAGCGGAGTGACGAGGTTATTGCGAAGCTCAACAAGGATTTCGCCAAGCCCTGGTTCGGATGGAAGAAGGATGGCAGCGTCGCCAAAGATCTTGGAGACATGACGTACGAGGAAACCGTCCTTCGAATGGTTAGATTGATGTTTGTGGCTCATGAGAAGCGCTGGGTGGATATTTCTCTTAGGAATTTGACTGGAGACTGGTTGAGGCGTGTTGAAGAACGTTTTGCCGGCGTGAATGGGAGTGGCACTAAAGCTTCTTTGCTCCAGTCTTACAGCTTGCTAGATGACCCTCGTCCTTTCGTCGACTCATTCTTCAAAACATACCCTGTGGCGACTGAGCAGCTACTTGCGTCCGAAGACACCGCATATTTCTTGGCCATTGCTCAAAGGCGTGGACAGAAACCGGTTCCTTTCATCCCTATTCTCGATGCATCATTTGAAGTTTGGTTTAAGAAGGTAAGATATATTATACATATTGGTGTAAACTGCGATAACACTTCTTTTAGGATTCTTTATGGGCGGCTGAGGATATTGAATGTGTTTTCGACCAAGACCCCGAGCGTGTCTGTATTCTTCAAGGCCCTGTTGCTGCGAAAGGCTCTATCATTAAAGATGAGCCTATCAAAGATATGCTGGGTAACATCAATCAGGGCCTCATCACGCGCATCCTTGAACGCAATTACCACAACGACCCGAGTTCTATTCCAGTCATTGAGTATCTTGCCCCACACCCCACACCTATTCTCCCTGAACTCCCTGGCATTTGTCGTTCCATTATTGATGACACTACGACCTACGAAATAGGACAAACCACTGCCGATGTTGCTACATGGTTGGAGATGTTGGCAGGCCCGCAGTTGACCTGGCTGAGAGCCCTCCTTACGTCGACGACTGTTGTTCAAGGTGCCACCTTTGTTGACAACCCTCTGCGCCGTATGCTTGCCCCTCGTATGGGGCAGAAAGTGATCGTCTCCCCTTCATCGGTTGTTATTTATGGCGCCGCGCGCTCCTATGGTCCTCATAACCCTGACTTCAAGGCTGTGGAGATTGAATATCATAGCTCAACGAATATCATTGACGTCACCGTCTTTGAAGAACGTCTCGGTGTCTCTGTTCCCCTCCTCCTTCAGTTTGAGTACAAGCCCTCTGCAGGATATCTCCCCATTCACGAAGTCGCCGAGGATCGCAACACTCGGATCAAACAGTTCTATTGGAAGCTCTGGTATGGCGATGATAAAGTTCTTCCTCACATCGATGTTCGCGAGACCTTTGTCGGCCCCGAGGTCACTATTGAAGCATCTGCGATCGAGGAGTTCTGTGCTGTTGTTGGTAACCAGACGGCAGCGTTCAAGTCGGTACACAATACCAGGCCCCAGGCTCCAATGGATTTCGCCATTGTCACTGGGTGGCAGGTATGTTTTGGTGTCTAGCCAGTGCAGCTCAAATTTAACATGTAATTTATAGGCAATCATGAAGTCTATTTTCCCAGCTAATATCGACGGCGATCTCCTCAAGCTCGTTCACATGTCAAATGGCTTCCGTGTCGTTAGCAGTACCAATCCCCTGCGAGCCGGTGATATTTGCAGAGCAAAGGCCCAAATCGTATCTATCATGAATACTAATGAAGGCAAACTGGTCAAGGTGAAGGGGCACGTGTATCGTGGTGAAGAGCAGATTATCGAAGTTGTTTCTTCTTTCCTCTATCGTGGTCGTTTTGCCGACTACGAGAATACCTTCGAGACCACAGAAGAACCTGACTACATTGTGACTCTGGCGACGGAAGTTGACGTCGGTGTCCTTCAGGCCAAAGAATGGTTTGAATGGGACGACGACTCAAAGCCTTTAGCTGCTGGCACGTCTCTCATTTTCCGCGTCTATTCTCAAGTTACATTTAAGGATCGAGTCACATTCCAGCGTCTTGCCGTTTCTGGCGACGTATTCGTGCGCAACCAACTCAAAGACCTCGTACAAGTTGGTTCTGTCAATTTCTTACGGGACGACGTAAAGGGTAACCCGGTTGTTGCTTATCTTCAACGCAACGGTTCTGTCCAAGGGCTTGTTAACTCTCTGCCTAATGATGGCTATGCTTTGACGAAAGCCGATGTCGACACCGCTTTTCGGGCACCATTCACGAACGAGCCTTATTCTGGTGTTTCTGGCGACTTTAATCCCATTCATGTGAACCCATATTTCTCCGATTATGCGCAATTGCCCGCTACTATTACCCATGGCATGTGGTCGAGTGCCGCCACTCGTCGCTATGTCGAGAATGTTGTCGCCCAAGGCAATCCGGATCGTGTTTTAGCGTAAGTGCCACGAACGGCTGCCTTTTGATGAGTTTTGACAGTTTTTCTATCAGATACAATGTTTCCTTTGTCGGCATGGTTTTGCCCAATGATGAGCTGAATGTTAAAATCCGTCATATCGGTATGCGCGATGGCAACATTGTAGTCAAGGTCGAAACATTCAATGACCGAGGAGAGAAAGTTCTCGATGGCTCCGCGGAGGTCAAGCAGTCCACGACGGTGTATGTCTTCACTGGCCAAGGCTCCCAAGAGCCGGGTATGGGTATGGATCTTTACAACAGTTCACCCGCTGCTCGTGCTGTATGGGAAGGCGCCGATGCCCATCTGCTCGCCGTCTACGGCTTCTCTATCACTGAAATTGTTAAGGACAATCCGAAGGCAAAGACGATTCATTTCGGCGGTATCAAAGGTCAAGCCATCCGTCAGCGATATATGGATATGAGCTATGACACAATGGACAAGGACGGAAATATCAAAACACTCCCTCTCTTTGCTGATATCAACGATCGGACGGCGAAATACACTTTCAGTCACCCAAGCGGTCTTCTCTTCGCCACTCAGTTCGCCCAGATTGCTCTCGTTGTAACTGAAAAGGCTGCTTTCGAAGACATGCGCTCCAAGGGCTTTGTCCAGAACGATTGCGCTTTTGCTGGGCATTCGCTCGGGGAGTACTCTGCCTTGGCTTCAATTGCCGATGTTCTTCCTATATCCTCTCTTGTAGATGTTGTGTTCTATCGTGGCATTACTATGCAACGTGCCGTCGAACGTGACTCCGAGAACCGCTCGAATTATGCCATGTGTGCCGTCAACCCCAGCCGCATCTCTAACACTTTTAGTGATGCCGCGTTAAGAGAAGTAGTGGACTCTATTGCTGCTATCACAGGCTCGCTACTGGAGATCGTCAATTACAATGTGGAGGTGAGGAGTGATTTTCCTCTGATATCTTTGATTACTGACTTAGATTAGGGTCAACAATATGTCTGTGCCGGAGAACTTGTCGCCTTACAGACAATGACGAACGTCCTCAACTACTTGAAAGTCCAGAAGGTTGATTTTGCGAAGGTATGTGTTCCTAAGCATAACCTTAGACTAGTCACTGACGTAACCTAGTTGACTGAGAAATTCAGTATCGAAAAGGTCAGAGATATGCTTAGCGACATTGTCAAATCAAGCTTCGAGAAGGCTTCAGAACAACGGAAATCGGAAGGATATATCAAGCTCGAGCGTGGCTTTGCAACCATCCCTCTCCCAGGTATCGATGTCCCCTTCCATTCAAGGTATCTGTGGGCTGGTGTAATGCCGTTCCGTGCTTGTAAGTACAGGTATGTTTCTTACGCAGCTTATTAATTGAATCTATTTTCCATTAGACCTCTCCAAAAAAATAAACCCTACCCACCTCAACCCTGACATGCTCGTTGGAAAATATATTCCTAATCTTATTGCGAAGCCTTTCGAAGTGTCTAGAGAATACGCTCAAATTATTTACGACCAAACATCTTCACCACGACTCGATAAAGTACTCAAGATGTGGGACGAGGAAAATTGGGCAGGCTCAGAACAGCGTCAAAAACTCGCCTATATTATCCTCGTCGAGCTACTAGCATACCAATTTGCTTCTCCCGTTCGTTGGATCCAGACGCAAGATCTCCTTTTCGGTCACTATCAGTTTGAGCGCTTAATTGAAATCGGACCTTCGCCTACATTGACCGGTATGGCCACACGCACCTTGAAGGCCAAATACGAGGCAAGCGACGACTCTGCCAGTCGCTCTCGAACCATCTTATGCCATTCCAAGAATGTCAAAGAGATCTATTATCAATACGAGGACGAGTTAGAAGCACCACCTACGGAGAACTCCAATGACACCCCTGTTGCCAGTTATGCTGCTCCCGTTCAAGCAGTTGCCCTAGTGACTGCTGCCGCTCCAGCTGGCCCTGTCGCCGCTATCGAAGACGCTCCCATCAATGCGCTCGATATCTTGATGGTGGTTGTTGCGCAAAAGCTCAAAAAGCGCGTTGACGAAATTCCCCTTTCGAAATCAATCAAAGATCTTGTTGGCGGGAAATCAACTCTTCAGAACGAGATTCTGGGAGATTTGCAACAAGAATTCCCCTCGCCTCCGGAGAAAGGAGAAGAGCTCTCTCTCGAGGAATTAGGTTCCGCCCTTTCGACAGGATTCAATGGCACCCTCGGGAAATATAGCAACGGGCTCATCTCTCGTGTGATAGGTGGTAAAATGCCAGGGGGGTTCAATGCGTCCGCAATGAAAGCTCATCTATCTAAGACTTGGGGACTAGGTCCATCTCGGGCCGACGGTGTACTTCTGTTAGCTACAACACTTGAGCCTCCCAAGAGACTTACCTCCGAACCCGAAGCAAAGGCATGGCTGGATAGTGTTGTTTCTCTCTATGCGCAACGTGCTGGCATTTCTCTTTCTACTCCTGGAGCCAGCGCCTCCGGCGGCAACACATCCGGCGTTACCATCAATAGCGAAGAATTCCTCAAATTCCAGGCCGACCAACAAACCTTCGCCTCTCAACATATCGAACTATATATGCGCTACCTTGGACGTGACTCCCGAGCTGGTGAAACTGCCCTTTCTGAGGAGAAAGCGACATCAGCTGTTCTCCAGTCAAAGCTTGACAACATCGCTAAAGAGCACGGTGACTACTACACAGAAGGAATCCAACCCCGTTTTGATCCCTTGAAGGCCCGTCACTTCGATTCATCATGGAACTGGGTGCGTCAAGACGCTCTTCTCATGTACTACGATATTATTTTTGGCCGCCTCACCACTGTCGACCGCGAAATCACGGCCCGCTGTATCGCTCTCCTCAATAGGGCTGACCCTCAAACACTTGTGTACATGCAGTATTACATCGATAAGTGTGATCCCTCGAAGGGAGATACCTACAAGCTTGCGAAGGAGTTTGGTCAAAGGTTAATTGATAACACAAGTGAGGTTATTGGAAAGCCGCCAGTCTACAAAGATGGTATGTTCTCTTACTTTTGCCCATGATACCACTTTCTCACACCACAGTAGTCACATTCCCCACTGCTCCCCATACCGAAGTCACCGCAAGGGGTGATATCGTTTACTCCGAAGTTGTTCGAGAGAATGTCCGTAAACTTGAAGCTTATGTCGAAGAAATGGCTAGCGGAGACGGTGTTTCTGGCGCGGTTAACATACAGAAAGTTCAAGACGACGTACTCAAGCTGTGGACAATAGTCAAGTCGCAGCATGGCATCACTCAGGAGCAGAAGAATCGTATCAAAGGCCTTTACGAAGGTGTAGTGCGCTCTCTGCGAAAAGGTCCCGATCCCCGATCTCGCCTCTCTGTAAGAAACCGTCGTTCTTCTTCCCAGTTTCTACGCCCGACACTCTCCGGAATCACATCCATAACCGCTGACAAAGTTCCCCTTCTCCACTTAAAGCGCAAAGTTGGCACAACATGGGAGTACAGTAGTAATTTGACTAGCATCTATCTCGATGTCCTTCACGAAATTGCAACTTCCGGGACCACCTTCGAAGGCAAAAATGCCTTACTAACGGGTGTTGGCAAGGGATCTATTGGTGTTGAAATTGTCAAGGGCCTCCTTTCAGGAGGCGCACACGTTGTTATCACTACTTCCAGCTACAACCGCAAGACCGTGGAGTACTACCAATCCATCTTCCAGACGTTCGGTAGTCGTGGTTCGGCACTAACCGTCGTTCCATTCAACCAGGCTTCTAAGCAAGATGTCGAAGCCCTTATCGATTATGTTTACGCCAACCTTGGTATGGACCTAGATTACATCATTCCGTTTGCTGGAATTCCAGAGAATGGCCGCGAGATCGATGGTATCGATGACAGATCAGAGCTCGCTCACAGGATGATGCTTGTGAACCTTTTGCGTATCCTCGGTGCAGTGAAGAATAAGAAAGCAAGTCGCCATTTCGTCACCCGCCCAACCCAAGTCATTCTTCCTCTCTCCCCAAACCACGGCCTGTTTGGTAACGACGGCCTGTACTCAGAGTCAAAGATATCTCTTGAGACCTTATTCCAACGTTGGAGTTCGGAAAGTTGGGGTGAATATTTATGCTTGGCTGGCGCTGTTATAGGGTGAGTATTTTTTGCATACACTTTTTTAGTTCTAACATGTGCTCATTAGCTGGACCCGCGGTACGGGATTGATGGCTCCGACAAACATTGTCGCACACGAACTAGAAGGTTACGGTGTACGAACGTTCTCAGCTAAGGAGATGGCCTTCAACATCCTCGGTTTGATGCACCCTCTCCTATTTAGTATCACACAAGTCGAACCCATATGGGCGGACTTGAATGGTGGAATGGATCGCCTTCCCGACCTTTCTGATGTCACTAATCGGATCCGAGCCCAACTCCTCAAAAAGGCAGACCTTCGCCGTGCAATCACACTTGATAACTCGGCAGACTTCAAAGTTCTCAATGGCGGCGAAGCAGAACGTCTGTTACAGACAATAAATGTTCTCCCGCGCGCGAACTTCCAATTCCATTTCCCTACCCTTGAGTCAAATGAGAATCTAAGTGACCTCACTCATCTGCGTGGCCTAATTGATCTGGAGAAAGTTATTGTCGTAACTGGGTTCGCAGAAGTAGGACCATGGGGTAGTGCCCGTACACGTTGGGAAATGGAAGCCCGAGGCGAGCTCACTATCGAGGGCTGCATCGAAATGGCCTGGATGATGGGCTTCATTAAACATTTCAATGGCCGCCTCAAGGATGATCTGCTTTATGTGGGCTGGGTCGATAGTAAAACCAATGAGCCCGTCGATGACAAAGATGTGAAAGGTCGCTACGAAAAGGACATCTTGGCTCATGCTGGCATTCGGTTGATTGGTTAGTTCCAGTGCTCTCCTGATAAAGCGCATTGACTGATTAGTTTAGAACCCGAACTTTTCCGTGGCTATGACCCCAGCAAGAAGGTCTTCAATCAAGAGGTTGAGCTTATACATGATCTTGAACCTATCGAGGTCACAGAGCCTGAAGCCCAGAAATTCAAGCTGCAGCATGGCGAGAAATGTGATATTTGGGCCGGAGAGAGTGGACAATGGTTTGCGAAGCTGAAGAAAGGTGCCTGCGTTTTCATACCCAAAGCGTTCAAATTCTCAAGAACCGTCGCCGCTCAAATCCCAACGGGCTGGGAAGCTGGTCGCTATGGTATTCCGGAAGATATTATTGCACAAACCGATCGCGCTACGCTTTGGGCATTGGTCTGCACCGCTGATGCTCTCAATATGTCTGGTATCACGGATCCCTATGAGCTCTATAAGCACATTCACCCCTCCGAAGTTGGTACATCTCTTGGAAGTGGTATGGGTGGCGTTACAAGTATGGCAAAGATGTTCAAAGACCGTCGGGATGAACGCGAGGTACAAAATGATATCTTGCAAGAAACGTGAGTCCGTATGCTCTTACTGCTTTTCTCCACCCTAAAGTATTGCACTCAGCTTCATCAATACAACGGCTGGCTGGATTAACCTACTTTTAATGTCTTCCAGTGGACCAGTCAAGATTCCCGTTGGTGCATGGTATGCCTTTCATGCAATTATCCTCTAACAGTGTATAACAACTGTCCCTCAGTGCCACCGCCCTTCAATCCCTAGAAATTGCCTGTGACACCATCTTGTCTGGAAAGGCGAAGGTCATGATTGCCGGAGGTTTCGATGACATTAGTGAAGAGGGTTCTTACGAGTTTGCCAATATGAAAGCCACAAGCAATGCTGAGACCGAGTTTGCCATGGGTCGTGAACCTACCGAAATGTCCCGTCCCGCCACCACTTCGCGTGCTGGGGTAAGTCGTCTTTCCCATACCTCTATTTGCACCTGTTGACAACCTGTCTATAGTTCATGGAGGCTCAGGGTACTGGCGTTCATATCGTAATGAATGCCAAAACTGCTTTAGAACTCGGTGCCCCGATTCGTGGCATCATTGCTTTCACATCAACCTCAACGTGAGTATTGTTGTACTCGGACTTCGTCGAATCTAACTCTTCGTCTTAGAGATAAAGCAGGTCGTTCTGTTCCTGCCCCTGGCCGCGGTGCTCTTTCTGTCGCTCGTGAGGTGCCTTCCAAACACCACCTACCCACATTGGATGTTGCCTACCGCTCTCGTCAACTCGCCTTTCGCCGCTCCCAACTCTCTCAGTGGCTTTCTCATGAGCACGCACAGCTACAAGAGGAACTTGACTTGCGCAAAGCACAAGGTGAAACCATTGAAGAGGGGTATTTCACTGCTAGGGTTGCCAATATCGAGAGTGAAGCAGTTCTGCAAGAGAAGGATGCTCTGGCGAGATATGGGATGCTTCAAGGTGTTGACCCTCACATTGCTCCCCTTCGTCGAGCGCTGGCTGTTTGGGGCTTAACAGCGGATGATATCGGTGTCTTGTCCATCCACGGAACCAGTACAAGTGCAAACGTAAGCAGCCCGTTAGGTTCTTTTCTTTTCTTGTGCATCCTAACAATCCCGTTACAGGAGGAAAACGAAACAAAGATCTGGCAAGATATATTCACGACGATCTCCCGCACACCTGGAAATGCTGTACCGATAATGGCTCAGAAGAGTCTGATGGGACATGCTAAAGGAGGCTCTGCTGCCTGGCAATTGAGTGGTTTACTCCAGACTGTAAACACTGGTATAGTTCCTGGTAACCGTAACAATGAGTAAGCCACTAACACACTCTTATCGACACCGAGCCTTATCTTGAATTTAGTAATGTCGATTCCCACTTCCAAGATCGGACTCTACTTATGTTCCCGTCGAAGTCGATTCATACGGATGGCATTCGGGCTGGCGTTATGGTATGTCTTCAACGTTATATCAATGAATTTTGGAGCCTTATTGTCTTTAGTCTTCCTTCGGTTTTGGTCAAGTAGGAGGAACAGCGCTTGTCATCCATCCTCGCTATTTGTTTGGTGCCCTCGAGCCTACCTACTACCAGCAGTATAAGGAACGAAACATTGTTCGATCACGCCAGTCCTACAAGGCCATGAGCGAAATGATGATCAAGAATTCTCTCGTGAAGATCAAAGAGCATCCCCCTTACCTTGGCGATATGGAAGGCAAGGTGCTGTTGAACTCTATGGCACGAGCGACGTTCGATCCAAAGACGGGCGAATATTCTTTTAAGGGCAAACTGCCAACCGAAACCACCATCGATGCCTCCAATGTTCGCACGATCACCGACATTGTTAAAGCCGGTGGGTTCGAACAAGATACTGCAGAAGCCTTCATCGGCATTGGCGTAGATCAAGGTTTGCCTCCTGTCTACCTCTTACCGACCTCAAACTAATCTTGTATCTATTTGAAGAACTGATCTCAGCCGTACCCTCCAATAACCCTACGTTTGTAGCCCGGAATTTTACTCCAGCTGAAATAGCTTACTGCAATGCTCAACCCTCTCCCTCTTCCTCCTTTGCCGCGAGGTGGGCTGGGAAAGAAGCCGTTTTCAAATCATTGGGCGTCAAATCGAAAGGGGCCGCCGCTTCAGTCCGCGACATCGAGATCCTAAACGACCCGGAAACTGGTGTGCCAACCATAACCCTTCATGGTGACGCCAAAGAGCAGGCGAGAGCAAAAGGTGTCAGCAAGATCCTCATTTCGCTCAGTCATTCCGAGGTGAGTTTTCTTCTTCGATGTTTCTAGCAGGTTGCCGACATCTATTTCAGACTGTTGCAATCGCTTTCGCTCAGGCTTCTAAGCAGCTGTGACCACTCAATCATTTGGCCATCATATCATTTACTTGACTGCAATCACGATTATCTCCTATTACGTTTACCCTCATACGACTTTACATTGCATAGATAAAATACTCTTAGAAATTCGTCGATTCTCAAAACTATACCATTCTACGATGTAATTACATTCCAATTAACTTTCACCATCATAACCTGAGTGAAAAGAGTTCGCCATATGAGCGTAATTTTGAGGTGGTTCACATAATAACATAACTGTCACTTAAAGGACTGATTTCAGTCGTCCGGCACGACTATCATGTTGGCCGTTAATAGAAGTGTATTATTTGTCTGGGAAACGTGCAGCTGGTTTTCGTGGGGAAATATCATTTCAGTGCCTTTTTCATTTTCTGTGGCAAACTTCAGTCGCGCGTTTTTATCTGAACAGACATGGCGCGTACCTCCTCCATCTCATCCAAATCGTTTGTTTCAATGCGTATTATCTTCTTTCCTAACGCCTTCTCGATCTGTTCCATTTGCAACCAAGTTTTCCTGTCGTGGACAAAGTTTATCGAGATACCCTTCCGTCCGAACCGTCCAGTACGCCCTATGTAGAGGTCTAGCCAAACGCCGTTACGATAGTTAATAAATTTTCATACCGATCCGATGTATATATGTTTCAACGTCTGGTCTTCCGTCGGCATTCGGGTTTTGTTCATTCATCAATGGGAGGTCATAATTCACCACCATGTTGACTTGGAGAATATCGATACCACGGGCAATCACGTTTGTCGTTATCAGAACCTTTCAAAATATGAGCCGTTGACACGAGTCGTTTTTAACCCTATCGGATCACCTTGTCTTTACCTTCGCGGAATCGATCAATGACAGTATCACGTTCAGCTGGTGTTTTGGCACCATGAAGAGATGCAACTTTGTGACCCTCCGCTGTCATACGCGCCGAGATCCTGTCAGCAGTGTGCCGGTGCTATAATCGTGACTTGAGTATGAATATGAAACGCATATAAACAAAGCTCGCTTCGCAGAATATAATACTCTGGCCAATAGTCAAAAGCTGATACAACGACACCAAAATGTCGTATTTATGGTCAGCGTCCTTACAGTCCATGTAAAACTGCCTGATGCTGTCGACACTGAGCTCCTCCTTTTGGAGTTCAATCTTATTCGCGCTAGGCGCGAACTTTGAGGAATATGAGCGAACGTGATCGGGGAATGTAGCCGAGAAAAGGATGATTTGCACAGGACGTGAACGGGGGAGCGTACTGTGACCAGAGCAATCCACATAAAGTCAGTATAAAGATAGAAAAAACGTACTTCTTAACTCTCAGTGTTTGGTCACCCAGGCCGTCCTGGGCAAGCATGTTGTCTGCCTCATCTAAAACAAACACCTTGACCTCACTTAAGTCAATGACCTACTGGATGTTAGCTCAAACTGAAAAACTGGCCAAGGCGTTATATGCCCACTTTTCTTCTGATCAAGTCAATCATAGTGCCAGGATTTCCAACGATAATGTGTGCTGTTATTTGTGTAGCGTTCCGTGGAAGATTTTCCTTTATCGCATACTCCGTTTGGACATTGGTAAATTTGCCCATTGCCGTCACGACCGACATAATTTGGCGAGCAAGCTCGCGAGAAGGAGCCAAACAGAGAGCCTGCGCCGTGCGTATGAATACTTCCACATGATAGTCTAAGTACGTACTTGAGGTTTATTTATAGTGAAATCGACGCGACTGAGCATTGTTAGCACGAAAGCTGCAGTTTTTCCCGTCCCAGATTGTGATTGACCGATCATGTTCGTAGGTCTATAATTCAATCCATCATTTTATCAAGTGATATAGAGATTGGCCTTACGGATTAGCGAGAAGAAGCGGAAGTGCACGCTCCTGGATTTTGGACGGTTTCGAAAACCCCATATCATAGATTCCTTTGAGTAAATCCTGCTGTCTATACGTACAAATTGAGTGAAATGAATGATATGCAGCTGGGTCTCTCCAACTCACAACCCGAGTTCTTCGAATGTTTTCACACTGAACAATGGAGAGTTTGGATCTTGTTGCTGATCGGCCAGAGTCACCTAGTAGAGTCAGTCGCATCCCATTTTCCCAGCGAACAGCCATCTCAACTCGCCGTGACTTCAAAACTCGAGTCGATCAGATCACTGCCACCCTCTAGACCGCGGTATAAGCAGCCGACTCGTTTCATTGCCGGGCACTCACCTGGCTTCCCGTCGGTAGGCACATCTTTAGAGGTAGACGCTGCCGCTGCAGCGACTGATAACAATAAATGAGTAGTGAATAAAGCAGTTAAAGGACGTACTTGGCGTGTAAAAACCATCGGCGTCCTTTTCTAATGCGGACATGATGGGTGACGGAGTGAAAGATCAAAGGAGCATATCCTCATCCTATCTCATCTATCATTATATCAGCATGTACTACGAGACTCTCCTTCATCGTCTTCAACATGGCCTCTCAAAACACCCATTAGAACTCGTTTATGTTTCGCACAAACGATGGCCAATTCCACAAGAGTTTCCCACTCGGGATAGCCTTAAAATTCTGGTGTTGGACTCCTCTTTTAACCCTCCTACTCTTGCCCATCTCGCTCTTGCTAACATCCAGCCTCCACCGGTCCGAACACAGCCAGAGGAAGTGCCTGGATATGACGCTAAACTCCTACTTCTTTCCGTTCGTAATCCTGATAAAACCCTACAACCCGGAGACGCGTCATACCCACAGCGTCTACACATGATACAACTCTTTGCCCAAGGAATTCAATCAAAAATCGGAGTCACTGATTCTAAGGACAACGCGAATGTTGCGATTGGCATCATCGATGAACCAACGTTTGTAGGCAAGTCTAGCACTTTGCAGGCTTTCCTTCAAAGCAGGTTCAGTGAAGCCTCAGAACAACCGGTACCCAGCGTGCAACTAGATTTTGTTCTTGGGATTGACACTCTTGAGCGCATCCTGCAGCCTCGTTATTATGCTTCGCGCGACCACATGCTGATATCCCTGCGCAAATTTCTCTCATTCCCGCCCGAGGGCGAAAACTCTCGTATTATCTGTGCGCAACGTAGTCCCTCTTCCTACAAGGCACATATATCGTCGGAGGGTGATGGAATCCCAATCGCGCAGGAATGGTTCTCATCTCAACGCATTGTTAATATAGACATTGGCGAAGATCTCAGCAATTACAGCTCAAGTGAAGTTCGTAAAACAATACAGCGTCTAGGCCTAGAATCACAGCAATGGAAAAAATATGTTGCAGGCGATGTTGCAGATTATATCATTCGTGAACGATTGTTTGCTGATGGAGATGGGAACTGAGATGTACTCGATGTACTCGATGCTTTATCGTATGCATATTGAAAAACATTACAGAACGTGACTGAGGTTCAGGATTCCTTGTTCCTCCTCAACGCTCAAACCCCAACTCGGCAGTGGGCGAGGTAATTCGTTAACGCCAAGTCCAGTTTCTGCATCTGCTCGGTTTGGAATGTCAAATGTAGATGGATTACAGGTAATTCGTCTACTCGCCAGAGAATTTCAGCCACTCCTTATGGATCAGGGACAAGAAGATGTCTCTGGAGGGCAGGGTATCGTGAAACTCGGGTATGTCGATGTCATAGTCGCCAAAACTGGCCGCCCTATAAAGTGTCCACCGATACGTATACATGAGGGCTTCGCGGGACGCCACCCAATTTCTTCTGTCTATCAGCTTAGTATTCTCGTCCAAGAGAACAAGGAACCTTAGGATTATCCTAAGAGACATGAAGCGTCCAACATCCCAGACAAACGTCTCAGAAACCTTCAGGATAAACTTCGTACAAAATGATAAACTCTGGGGCGAGGACACTTCTGTAGCCTGGTATACTAGCATCATAAGGTGATGTACAACACGGTGGTAAGAGCGATCAGTCGGCTGGTAGCTGGTCGGTTCTGGATTGAGATACTCCAGGAGAACGGTGTCAACCACTGTCATAGTCGTTTGTAGGGCATGTTCTCCGACTGCAACCCAGCTGACGAGAATATCTGTGATCAACTCGTACTTTACAGAATCCTCATAACTCGTATTTGGCGTCGTTGTAGGGTTGTTCATCATTGACAGCAGAAGCTCTTTCCCGCATATCGGTTGAAGTGTGCAAGGGCCGAACACTACTGTGAACGCCGCGTTGTAGCTGACGCGGTCTAATGTCAAGCTGCCATCAGAGTAGTTTGACAGTAGACGAATTAGAACTGATATAGTGAACCATATGATGTGATGGTAATTTTCAACGAGCTCTGGTGGAACGTCGTGATTAGGTTGACGAGTTAGATAGTTTGCGGAAAGTAGGGATGGGATAGGATGAGGGTGTTCAGCTCGTCCCTGCAGAGGGATGAGAGAAGCCATAGCATCCATGAGAATCGTAATTGGAACTCCGTTGACCATATGAGGCCTATGTATGAGGTGGTCCTCTGCAATTCTTTTCAATGCTGTCAAGAGCGTGGCTCTCTGGTACGAGCTCAGGCGATCGTATACTGCCCCGTGTAAGAGGGGATCCTGGCGTTTGGTGCCTTCAATATACACGAATGAGTTTATGAGAGATGACGTTTGGTTTGTACAACTAACCAGACCCAAGGAAAACCTTTCGAATCATCTTGGCAGCAGATAAATTGCTCCGAAAGCTGGCCTCTGGAGAGAGCAGGTGTAGGATTGTTTGAAACGATAGATCAGGAAATCCAGCTTGATCGTGAGAGTGATTGTATAGCCTGGAATCGGTCATAATGTCTTCGAGAGCAGCCGAGGCTTGCTCAAGTGTCTCATCGTCAAAAGCTTCCTGAACAGTCATGTGGTAGACTTTGAGGTTAGAAAGGGACAGGTCACATTCGTCGTCATTATGTGGTAGCAACAGCTCCGCTTCGGCGTGAGTTTCGAGATCTTTTGTTCTCCTCAGTTTGACGGAACTCAAAAATCTCGACAGAGACGTCTGGAAGGGTGAAACCTTAGGAAAGTGAATCCCATGACATAGCGAGCCGAAGAGTATTATAGCCGTTATCGCTGCTGACAAGACACAAATGTAGAACGTCGAGAATAAGGCGAATACCTCTGATGAAAGGCTGAATAATGAGTCCAATAAGCCAGCTATAAAGAGAGCGACTGGAATCAACAGAGTTTGAGGAAGCCCCTCTAAACAGGGCCCAAGGAGCGACTTTGCCATATCCCATCTGATGTGTATTTCAGTCAGCTTGGAAGCAGCATCCCCTTCCGCTCTCATGAGTAAGGATAAGAAGCTCCGTCCTGCAACGGAAAGCGCTGCGACAGAAAGCTGAAAAAAAATGAATCGGCAACGGCAACTCGAGGGTCAACCTTTACTTACACTAATCACTAAAGCAGCTGACCAAAAAATATTTATGCGTATGTCGCTAGGAGTTGGTGCAAAGTTATCTGGCTGTCTAAGCTGAAGCCCCACGGCTGAACTGTTCCGAGTATTGAGCATGACGATGATGTCGGTGAGGTTCGCAAGAAGTTCGTTGGTACGGGCAGTGTCGTTGGGTTGCAGTGTTTTCAATGAGTCGACTAGAAATGCAGTAATAATAGCAGAGAACAAACCGATCTTTTACAAGATGTAATTGAGATAGACGGATGTCACCATGAGACATACAAAGATTAACAATGTATCCAATCCTCCTCGCCATCTATCCAGCGTTGGTGTGGCATTCTTCATGGTGGATTGTAGAAGGGAGTTCCACACGCTGCCACTGCGCGCTGGGAGAGGTGTCACTGGTTGCATCGATATATCTAAATGAGGTCTTAGGAGTGTGATTTCTGCGTAACATATCGATAAAACAGACCGGCGTCCGCCTGGCGCTTTTCTATGATTTGCAAGAGGTCCTTTTGTTCCTTCAGAAGGATGCGAATCCTAACACAGTGAGCTCAAGAGGCTTGGATGTTAGAAGCCGAAGACGTACTCCTGAAGGACGTGCAAGTCCACACTTGGTGATTCAGAACATGGCAAGGCCATGCCAACACTACGACGAATTCAGAAGCCAAGTTACGTATTTCAAGCCTTTACTTACTTTTCCGCTTCATTAGCATCACATGAGTACAGACTGGACTTGCCCATAAAGGATGTATGCTAGCGTGGTTATAAGCAGCTGCATCCGTAGAGATTGATGGGTTCTTTCGCTAGTGGGAGTTGATTAGACTGTAGCCCGCGGTCACGTGCACTCAACTTTTCATCGCAGCCCCATGAGTAGTCTTGTCTCTGCTGTTGCCTGGGTGCCTCGGGGCGTTTCAGCTCAACATCCACAGAAGTATGTATTGGATGACAAAGAATTGGAGCGTGTTAGCGCCTTAGCACGCATCGAGCTCGAAGATGCTCGTGTGGAACTTGAACGGGCGCAAGAAGTCGCCAAATCAATGGGTCAAAGAATAGAGAAGGGCGACGAGATTGAAGACGATGATGAGGAGAACTGGGTATCGTGTGTTGAACATTTTTTGTTGCTACGTTTTTTTGATTTTGATCTTGGACAAGTGAGAACGAGGATGCTATGGATATTGACTCGGGCTCAAAAGCCAAAGGAGATGACTTATCGCAATACAACTTAGACGACTATGACGAGGATATCAAAACGGGTATGGAGTTTTGTTAGCGTCAATGTTTTTACGATCTCATCTGAAATAGATGCTGGTCCATTCAGTAACATCAAAGGCCTGACTTACTATCGAGACAACGAGGAAGACCCTTACATTACCCTCAAAGATGTGTGCTCCTGTTTTTTTTTCTTTGTGCATTTACCTACGTTAATCTATCTGATATAGAATGATGTCGAAGATCGTGAAGATCTTCAAATCCTGCCCACTGATAATTTGATTGTCGTCGCTAAAACAGAGGACGAGATATCGCAATTGGAGATTCATGTCTACGATGAATCTCAGGAAAATCTCTACGTACACCATGATCTCATGCTTCCAAACTTTCCTCTATGTCTGGAATGGATGGATTTTACCCCCGCCTCTTCGTCCACCAATGGAACTAAGCCAGGGAATTATATCGCAGTGGGCACACTCGATCCCGAGATTGAAATCTGGTCTCTTGATGTTGTGGAAGCCATGTATCCTCATTCTATTCTTGGCCGTCCAGATCAAACCAAGGCACATGTTCCAACACCGCTAGGAACTGGCAAGAAAAAGAAAAAGAAAAGCAAACATCGAACAGTGGAGAAAGGATATCATGTAGACGCGGTTCTTGGGCTCAGCTGGAATAAAATACAGAAGAACTTGTTGGCAAGTGCAAGCGCCGATCGGACTGTTAAGCTATGGGACCTGAGTAGAGATCTTATCACCAACGGGAGCGAATCAGGAGCAGGAGAGGGCTCAGGTACTGGTGCGATAAGAAGTTTCGATATCCACAAGGATAAAGTACAAGCTGTTCAATGGAACCCGAAAGAACCCAGCGTTCTTCTAACGGGGAGCTTCGACAGGACAGTACGAACTTTTGACTCGAGGTCGCCTACTTCTGGAGTCGGTGCGATACTAGGCAGCGATGTTGAGGCTTTACGATGGGATCCCTGGGAAGACCATGGTTTTTATGTAAGCTATGAGCTCTACAGCTTAAAATGCTAATGCCGACTCGGTTTTATGATAGGTGTCTCTTGAAAACGGTCTTGTTCTCAACTTTGATGTTCGTACGTTACCATCCAACTTGGACAACCCTTCGCCATCGCGGTTCACCCTCTCAGCCCACGAGGGCGCCGTGTCCTCAATCGACGTTAATCCCCACATCAAAGGTTGCCTCGTCACAGGTGGAACCGACAAGCTTGTTAAAGTCTGGAATATCGTAGATGAAGCCTCTAAAGGGAAAAGACATGTTAGCCTCGTAAACTCTAGGGACCTCGGTGTTGTAAGTCTCGTTATCGTTATTCTTTTTGGATCTTTGTCATGAGCATTCGGTCCGTCAATAGGGCAAAGTGTTCAGCGTGGCTTTTTCCCCAGACGATCCGCTAACAGTGGCAGCGGGAGGCTCAAAGGCGAAAGTCCAAATCTGGGATGTTGGCGCAAACCATGGTGCCCGGAAAGCATTTGGCGAGAAACTGCGAGAAGCAGGTCGTGTACTAAAGGAGAAAGAAAGCGGCACAGGGGGCGTCATTGGTGTCGACTCGGATGAGGAAAGCGACGGGGACGGGCAAGAGTGAAGTATACATATTCAACCCTCTTACCATGGTATAATCACGAATCATTTGTGGAAAAGTCTACACAGACAGCGAAAAGTATAATATTATGTATCCACTAACGCATTCTAATAATATATTTGACTTGTTATTTCCTTCGTCTGTAAGAGATAGTTCTAGGAGTCTTCGGCATTGTGATCATGGTCTGAAGCATAGAGTCAGTAATGTCCCAAAATCCTAGGCAATTGTCTCACATGATAGTTATGATCTGGTACGCGATCGATGCGCAACTCAATATTACGGACAACGGTGGTGATGATGGTACCAAGTTGCAGATAAGCAAACTACCAGCTCAATTCAGACAGATATGACAATGGGTGGATTACGACACACACCTGTTCTCCTATGCACCTATGCCTACCAGCTCCAAAGGGTTGATAGGGACTTTCAGTCCCCTTGCTCACAGCACCGAAGCCATAATCAACCTTTTCACCTTGCTCGTCAGCGTAGACCTTGAATGCCTGAGCGGCAACACCCTCAGGGTCACTCCACCTGATAGGATCCCACCTAAGCGGATCCTTCCACACTCTGGGGTCGTTCTGGCTCACGGCAGGCGAAGAGAGCACGAAGTGGCCCTTGGGCACCACGTAAGTCGTGTCCTTCGAAGGAGCGGAAAGCGTCGGTGGAATGACGATGTCATCTCTGACTTTGCGCATGATACTGTGGATAGGCGGGTGCATACGAAGTGTCTCTCGGATGACGGCATCCAGAAGAGGTAAATTCCGAAGTTCCTCATAAGTCATTGACCGAAGTGTGCCGTTTGGGTTGCCGAAATACTTCACCTGCTCCTGGTACAGAGCATCTGCGACTTTTGAGTTAGCGGCCAAGTGAAGTAAAGCCCATGAGCCGGTTGCCGAGCTGGTATGTTGGCCCGCCATGAGAAGAGCGATCATAATGTGTGCGATTTCGTGATCTTTAAGTGCTGTGCCGTTGCGGTATGCCTGCTGCATGAGGGCCTCAATCATATCAGGTTCGTTATACTAGAGCATGTTGAGTGCATTATATATCAATCGGAATGAACTCTTACGTTACCAGCGGCACGACGCTTTTTGATAATGTCAACATAGAACGAACTCATTTTTGCTTGAGCTACGTCCCGTCTGCGATAGCTAGGGAGAGGGAGATTTGGGAACATCCAGTTGAGTGGGGTAAAGCCACCATCGAGGTCGTTGTAAAGTGTAGCAAAAGATTTGTCCAGGCTCGCACGAACCTCCTTGCCCTGTAAAGTCCGAGACGCGGTAAGGATAGTGATCTCTTGAAGGACGTGTTGCACGTCGAAAGTGCCCCATTCGTTGTTGTCACCGGTTTGGAATACAGAGAAAGAGTTATCGTTGGCCAAGAACTCCTCTACTTCTTCCTCGATCATGCCGACATAGGAACGAAAGTTTTCCGTTGAGAGACCAACCTTGACAAATTTTTTTTGCTCCATAAGCACCTCATTGGGAACGTCGTAAACGACATCCTTGCCAAACACTGGAGTCGTCAAGTGCTATAGGGAAAGTCAGTTAATGCCAACGGCGGCACATGAGGGTGAGCTTACGGTATACGCGTCTTCTGCATTCAGCACAGTGGATTTACCCCCGAGCACAAAATTGTTCCCTTTTTGGCCCAGAGCGACGGTGACCTTGCGTCCTAGCAATACAAACGTGAATACATCGCCGTACTGTTCCAAAAAGAACGCGTTAATTCAAACAGTAGCCACAGCATTGAGTGGTACAGACCTTTTCCCGGCAGGCAAGGAAAAAGTTCAATGGATCATTGCCATACTGGATGGCTGAACCAACGAATGGTAGCCAATGGAAGACAACTGGAGGATCGCTCGCTCTGCGTGGTATGATCTATTTAGAATGAGTGAATTAAAGAGAAAGAGACGCAGAAAGTCTTACCACTTGCCGGAGGACGTTGAGAACGACAGCAACAAGGGGTATATTGATTAGTAGGAGAGCAGCAAGATATGGTTTTGATTGAGGCAGATAGGCCTGAGCATCGGCAAGATATGCAGACCAAACGTCCTTGAATGGCGCAGTGCCGTTCAGGTGAGTTGCAAAGGACATGAGGAAAGTGAGAGCCGGCTACCAACCAACACGCTGGATTTATAAATACTTTCTATCAAAAATTTTAGGAATCGAACCACAAAACAAATTTTTATTGTGTCCCACGCTGGCACATTACTTGAGCTTGAAATTTTACCATTGTAAGCCCAGCTATCGCTCTCTCAAAGGAAGCTTCATCTTATTTTTGAAATCTACATCACCTTAGACTAGGCTATTCGCCAATGTAACTTAGATAGAAGCGACTAACTAAATATACTCAACTACCACAGGGCATCACCAATCTTACAAACGTCGAACATTTCCCGTACGTCATGCACACGGACAGCCAACGCACCCTGCTGGACAGCGCAAGCAATAGTAGCCGCAGTAGCAAACACTCTCCCGTCAGGAAGAGTATCGCGTCCTCGATCACCCTCCTTCAAAATCTCCCGCAGGAAACCCTTTCGTGAGGTTGCTACGAGTTGAGGAAATCCTCTCAACGGATTTCTCCTTGCAAAAACCGTACCTAAAAAAACTCCTAAGCACTCCGAGAGTCGTCCAGAATATAGAACGTGAACGTACCTTCGTCTAATACTGTGTTTGCAACTACCTCCGAAGCGTCTCTGAGTACCTCAAGATTGCCGCTCACGTTCTTGCTGAAACCAATTCCAGGATCTGTAATGACCATCCACCGCCTGATGCCACCATGACCTTTTACAGCCTTGTCGATCTTCTCCCCAAGCTCCACCTGAACACCCCGTATGACTGAACCAAGCTTGCCATCCATATACATACTGTAATCCTCGTCCTTTCCTGCGTCTGCACGAGAATGAACCATTATAACGGGGGTAGCATAAGCTCGTGCAATCTTCTTCATCTTTACCATCTCTGCATCTGCGCGAGCACGAATTTCGTCATCTAAACAGGGCCAAGACTCTCGACCTGTGAACGCGTATATATCGTTGATGCAGTTCACGCCGACCTTGATTCCAGCTTCTGCAACCTCAGAACGAAAGGTGTCGATGCTGATGGGGGTATCGCGCAAGCGAGCATTCGAGACCGCAGCAACGAAGGGCACAACTCGTCGGATTTCTTCCTCGATAGCAACAAAAGCAGATCCGGGTTGGGCAGAGTAGCCGCCAATATCGATGATTGAAGCTCCATTCTCAACAGAGGTGCGCGCATACTCAACCGCACTGTCGGGTGTCTTGTGTCGAGAGTAAGAATCGGGTGTAGCGTTGATAGCTGCCATGATGTGTGTTGTCCTGGGGACCTTCGTGCGCTGCTTCTTGTCCATAATTCGGTAGGTCCAGTAGGTGAGAGTTTTGGGAACGATGGGCACGGAAGAATGACTCCAGTCGGCGTTGGATGGTAAGGGGTGTGATGGGAACGGGACCACTTTACGCATCTGGGGGTCCTCCTCGGGCAGTGAAGCTAGAAGCTCATGAATTGGGCGATCCAAAACGGGATGAATAAAATCTGGAATCATGCTAAAGCGGGTCAATCGCTCGCCCTTGCATGTCATAGATGCTCACTCGTGGAGGGGCCGTAAGACGAATTCACGTTCGGCAATCCTGGGGTGTGGTATAGCTAGATGGCTATCCAGATTGGACGAATCTTCTCTTAGAGTGTTGATGACCCGATCTCCATAAAAGAGAATATCAAGATCGACCATACGGGGACCGTTCTTAATAGAGGGTATCCGGCCGACCGTAGCTTCAATTCCCTTTAAGTGTTCCAATAACAGTATGGGAGGAATATTTGTTTCGATCTAAGTGAAGACGTGAAGCAGCTACTTGAATCCTTCGATAGAATTGAGGCGTACCATGCAGGCGCAGTTAGCAAATGGAGGTTGGTGTGTTACATACATCGGTGATGTTTCGTAAAGGAAACTCGTGTCGATAATCAATGATACTAGCTGATCAGCATCGTGTAGACTAAGTTTCTCCTTCGACAGCAGCGCTTCGGGCTTCTCAAGCAGTCGAAGTGCAAGCTCAATATTGAAGAATCTATCTCCTAAATTGGAACCCAAGGCTATTGCTACCTTCGCAAGGCCTTGTTGTGGGGTCATGGTGGGCCGGACGGAAGTCATCAATCACGTTTGTACCAATGCCTAATACTTGGCCCATTCTCCCATGAGCTGTAATAGCACGTTAAATCTGCAACTTGGGATAAAAAATGCGGATTAAATTAAACTTGCCATTGCATGCCTCCCGGCTTCTCGATAAACCAACTCCCACTCGATACTACCATGACAGTTTACAAGTACGCTTGGTAGACTTTGTGTGACTTTTGCGTGACTTGTATTTTGAATTCTAACACTCGCGTCGTGTTCCGAATCTGTTTTACGCGTCTTTTTCAATCCAGCCGCCTAATGAAGTCGCTCGATGCGTAAACCGGCGCGCGACGTGACTCTGTACTAGTTTACCTCTCGAGATCACGAAGCTCATTTTAACGAGCAGTAAAGTATAGTGATCTCAATGGGGGGTTTGATTATTCAACTCGTATGATACAGATATTATGAAGCGCTGTAATATTACTTTCGAATGACTACGCTAAGTCTTGGGCGGGTTCCAAGGCGAATTTCCTCAATCTTGACCGGGAAGCGCGTACCTGGTTTGATATCTGGGGTGTCCAGACCTTCCAGATTTCCACCAAGTCCTAACAGGGGGATCATGACCTCCACTTCGGGTGTTTGAATCCCAGAATTAATGTTCATCGTGGGGTCGACCATTGTGATAGCTTCGAGCCTCTCCAATAAAGCATTGTTTTTTCGTTCGCTAGGAGTCATACCATCAAGCCAACGTCCCAAGAGCATAAGCTGCCAGTAGCGAATATGATTCCGTTGCAAAGATTTGTGTAATTTCTCTGTTGCTTGTACAGCAATGGCAATCTTTCCAAGTTCTGTTTCGTTGAATGGGGGGTTTTGGGAAGGAGCTGCAGCACCGAGGAGTATGTGATGGATCTGCCAATGCGTGATTAGGTCCAGGTAGCGGCGCAGAGGCGAAGTAGCACGAGTGTAACCCTCGCCCGCCAAAATGCCCAGCCCGAAATGAGGTCCAGCTTCTAGCGAGTAGCCACTGTTGGCAAGAAAACCAGCCTTGGGTACGCCCGATTGTGACGAGATGTAATTATTGGGCGTTCGCTGATTCCGCAGTGCCTCAACTTCACTGTGGTCTTCGCCCACCTGCTGAGTCTCGGCAACGCGTCGCAATACGGGGATACCATGAGTCGTACAAAAACGAGAAGCTGCTCGGGACGCCATTTTCATCATCTCAGCAACCATGTTACGAGCTCCAGAATCCACGAGGTGTTGTTCAACAAAGCTGTATTCGTAATGTGGGAATCCTTTAAAATGTGTTGGCTCGAAAACGGCAGTATTTATCTCATGGGGAGGCGGGACAATGGTTCGAAATTCGGCCACAGGCCTGCCGAAGGCGATGACACCTTCCCGCTGGCGCTTAGCTACCACACTATCTGCAATCTTTTGAAGGCCATCAAGGTCTTCTATCTCGGACGCGGTCAAATTCGGAAATAGAGGCTTGGGTCGCCCAGGGTCACCAAAGGGGTAATGGTAGGGAATCATGGGTCTCCCAAGGGCCTTGTCCACTTCATCGTAAGTGATGACACGGAGATTGCGAATGAGCCCCGCCCGCACATCGACCTCTTTCAATTCTCCGAGAGAGTCAATTTTACAGCTAAACGTCAGAACATTAGTTGGACTGTCTGTTCGGGAACCCAGAGAAAGACCATATGTTGGATGTGCCATGATACTCCTGGGGAACAATGGCCATGAGCGATGGATGAAGTAGAGACTTTGCGAACGTCTGGACGCCTCCTGGGCTAGGGTGTGTTGTGGATGGATGAGGGATGCGGGATCTGCAATGTGTACGTGGACCCAAAAACTGTTCGGCTCAGACGGTATCCGTTCAATGGAAACACCGTCATCGAGTTCCTCTGCGCTTGCATCGTCAACAACATACACTGGTAGATCACCAAAATCGTGTCGGACAGATTCTAGCGGATCCTTAGGGTGGAATTCGTCAGGCCCCAAGGACGTCACAGGTGTATGTGAAGGAATCGCAGCGAAACCTTGAGCAACAAAGGCCTCTTTTTGTCGAACGCTGGAAGATGTCGCCTCAGATTCAAGGTCAAGGTCTAGGAGGGGATCCATCGTGGTAGGATCTGACCAAGGAGCCAGTATTCCAAGATCCATGAGAGTCATGTGGACGTCGTGGTCAGAAACACGGGGCCGTTTGGACTCTATTTGCCTGAGAATGAAGCTCTGTCCGAGGGAATACGGATCATTCTGGGTGGAGCGTGTTCTCCGTGATGAGTGTCGTAGAAACGCAAGAATCTTGAGTTCATCCTCCGTCCAAGAATGACTTGCGGAGTGATATGAAGGTGGGTCATTGCGCGAGGATTGGTGGAGTTTCCTGTTCATGTCTATGACTTGGCGTGCCTTTTTTCCAAAGGTCTGAATTGGACCGCCAGAGCGGCGCGACCAATCTTGGATTGTTTGGATTAGGTCAATATGAGACTTTGGACGGACACGGAAAATTCGCGTAGACTCGTAGCTATCATGAGCCTCGTAATAGAGGGGTCTAGACATCATAAACTTGTGAACAGCGAAGTAGGTATAGATAGTAGGATTCTTGCGATCGATAAGGTGAGCAACCTCTGTGGATGTTATTTGCGACCACTGGTCCGGGTGAGGAGAGCGGACTCTGTCGTAAAGACCGTGGCACTTCTGAGTTGCGACGTTGAGTTTTCTTTCCATCTCTCGGTCTAGCTCGCGTAGTTCTTTCAGGACGCGTACTCGAGCGTTTATGTGTGGGGGATCGGAGACGATTTCATCTTGACCACATCTGGCAACAAGGTCGGAAGAAACAAAATTAGGAATGGAGAACACAACGTCGTCCAATATCGGAAACCACATTTCCCCGGACGCTGTTAGCATTGTGAGTCTCCTGCGTTTGTTGTGAACACCTTCTCCAAGGACAATGCCATGAGCGTAAATGTCGTTCCTATGAGGGGGGTTTTGGTCCTGAATAATATACACTGATGTTCACGACTTGCCTTCTTGTTTCTATGAACGTGCCTGGAGAGAAGACTCTGAACGATCCTGTTACCTCGTGTTCCTCCTGGACACCTTCAAGTTGCAGGTCAGCATCAAAGGCAGCCTTTTCGTTGGACGTGTGCTTGTTGGCTGATAGTGAAGCAGATAGCCTCTTTTCGAGACCGCGGAGGGTAGGGGTGTAGTTGTGGTTGTAAGGAGGCGGTTTTGCTACGCGTGCAATGATTTTCGCGGAGTCTTTTTTTAGTCTGTTTAGCTGGAAATCGTCCAGTACAGGAGGCGGTGGCGGATTATACCTTCCCTTGAGTGGGATTGGCCGAGATGGCCGAGGTGCAGTGTGTACAAAGGCTCTATGGGGTGGGCGCGAAAGAGCCGCCTGCATTATGGCGAGCACTGCACTTTGAACTTGAAGGTGACCAAAATAATTTTGTGTTTGTTGTCACCGGCCCGGTATTCCGGCACTCACCCGTTGATGTTCAAACGAGTCGAAAAACGTCGCAAGAGAAAACAAGAGGAAGAAGAGCTCGGACTCGATCAAGGTGTTAAAGAAATCCTTGGCCTCAACGATACCGATTCCGACGAATCTTTCTCCGACTCGGAAATCTCTGGCGAAGAACAAGCATCAGATCATCTTGACGAGGAAGAAAGTGTCCACGAGAGCCCAGGCATCTCTGTACAAGATGCTCTCCATGATCCGCTATACATCGTCTCGTTAAACCCGACGGTGAAGGCATGCATCATTTGCCCAGGAAAGCTCCTCAAAAGCGTAAAAATGATACAACTTCATCTCACCTCCAATGCATGTACGATTTCTTGCACTTTTATCACAACTTGAACTTGTCATCATGGTATAGGCCCACCACCGACATTTCAAGTCATTCAAAGAGCTGGCATCAACGGTCGACTCAGGATATGATGCTTGGGATCTCTCCTATAACAACTTGAAGAAGAACCAATCAGTCCCATCGTTGGTAGCATCACCTGAATCCTCCAAACGATCTCAAAAAAGGGTGCGCCATAGTTGCTTATAACTCCGTATTGTTATCTCATACTCCAGGTATCTTTACAGGATGCTCGCGCAGCATTCCAAAAAGCTAGAAGAGAGAAACAAAAAATCAAAGCCAAACTTAAGAAAACCGTTGCGGAGGAACAGTCTGCGATAGAGAGTATCACAACACCAGCGAATGATGTACCACCCAAAAAGAAGCAGAAAGTCAGGATAGCTCCGTCCTCCCCGCCGACTCCTGCTGTGGAGCCATCGCATAAAAAAATAGAAAGTACGAGCATAACTAGCATCGTACGATCTGCGTCTACTAGGGCAAAAATGGCGCGTGTACGATCAGCAGGCGCGAAAAATAAAATAAAACCAAATGATTAAGATTATTAGGGATCCATAGAATTAGTCCATTCAATTACTTCGGTATAATAACAGCGACTCATACCCAAAATAATTATACATACTATCGTGTGTAACTATCGACTGGCTTTTACGCCAACGTTTGCAGGACTCGATCCGTCGTTTGGATGACCTAAAGTATAAAATGTCAGAAGAGACGTGGAAAATGAGTTGAAACGGGTAGGGCGACCTGGTGGATATCTGGCCGCTCGGTAGGGTTAACCTTGAGCATGCTATCTATGAGATCCTTCAAACCCTGCGAGTATGCAGAACTTGGGTGCTTGTATTGGGCATTTAGCACGGCCATAGCTATTGAGCCTCCCTGTTCAGTCGTCTGCGTATTTTCGAACGGCGAATGAGAATACGCTAATGCATATAATGTGCAGCCCAATGACTAGGTAATGATGAGTCTCATAGCCGCTGACATGATACAGACCCCATACCCAGATATCGACTTTTTCGTCAAGCGTTTGGCCAGTTTTGACATCGAAAAGCTCCGGGGCACGATATGCCATGGTGCTTTGCTCTGCTGCAATATCCTGGGAGGTGTGTCAGTACTAATGATAGAGAACAATTGAAACTTCAGGACAACAAACCTGCTGGAGTAAAGCCTGTTGCCTATTCTCGACTTGGATTCTTGCCTTGACGGTACTCCCAAAATCCATAAGTATAGGTGTTACACCGTCATCCGCAATCATCACGTTTCTGGTGCCATTTTGTCAGTTGGAAGTGGTAGAGCTGTAGCAGTAACTACACAAAGTTACCCAGGTTTTAAATCCCGGTGCGCATACGGAACCAGCTCACCCCCCTGGTTTGACTGGGCTAGTTCTTCGTCTCCGTCAAACACTACATCACCTTCGTCCTCTACCCTATGTTTGGTGACCAGCGGCACAGTCACTCCCCCTTCTCCGTCCCCTTCTGGGTGAGGGAAGCTTTCATCATCCTCAGAATGCCGATTTCGCTGCTGCTGTTGCTGTCTGTGTAAACCACCGTTTGTTTGTGATGATGAAGTGGCAGTTGAAGCTCGGAAATCGTGCATCGCACGGACAGCTTCGCATGTGCCTTTGAATAGGCGTAGCATTTCATGCTCAGAAAAATGTTTACGGTTTACAACATTTGAATTAATGGCATCTTGGAGGTTGCCACGCTAAACGTTTGACAAATTCAGGTATGGGTTGAGCAAGGAGGGAAAAACAACTAACCCTGTAAAGTGGCAAGAAAAGATATACGATTTTGCCGTCACCCTCCGGGTCCTGAACAACAGCAGAGTCCTAATAGAGTATCCCAACTTTGAGTGAACGGCATGTTGAACGTGTCGTTGATAATTACCAGTATCCGTATGATGTTGGGGTGTCTATGTCAGCTAAGAATATATTACTCGTGTCAAGATGCGTTAACGACTCACTTGAAGCGCTTATAAGCTTCCACTTCGCGCATAGCTTCTTTGACGCCCTGGGAACCGGTCGGGCAGCGGATCTTTTTCAGCGCAAACTGGCGCTGCAATACCAATACCATTAGGGTACTCCTTATATAGCAACTGTGCAGACTCACTCCGCTATGTTCATCCTGGGCCAGATACACAAACGAGAATCCTCCCTCTCCGAGAACCTTTAATATCTCAACTAGAAAGTGGCCGTGAGTCTCAAATGCGCAGTAACCTCTCCATTACTAACATGTGCGACCGTTTATTTTGACCTTCGCGGCCTGCTGACAGAGGCAAGAGGTGAGCGCGTAGATGGCATCTTTAGCTTGATCTTTGATGGTGTCGAAAGCGCCTAATAGACTCATGAGCGACTGGCTTTTGTGAACGTTAATGGTGGGTATTGCATGAACTCTGTCCGGTGCCTTATTTGGCTGTGGTGTGCGAGGCTAACATCGACACCGCCACGTACTACCAGTCCACTTCGAGCATTTTATAGTAAAGTCGAAGTATGACGTGGTATTGACATTTGGGCAATATCCCATATTAGAATTCGATGTGTATTCTAATCATTGAAGGCTTTCCACCTCAAAAACTCGCTCAAACAGATGCATTCTCCGAGCATGATTTCATTAGCTCTTCCATAGTCCCTACAACAGTTCGTGGCCCGATACCTTCACGTCATGTATGTCCGCAGATCAGTGAGTGTCTGGAGAATAATGCATTTCCGTTGATACATTATTCGTTACAGCACTGGAAGGCATCATGATGTTTCGTTGAAGGCAGAGAATCACTTGGTCGACCGACAACCAAGGGCGCTAGCTCATTGGACATGATGACTTTGAAGCCTCAGTTATTGTCACCAGAGGAGTATAAGAAGGAGGCTGAGACCAATGATTGAAAGAATGAGACCAATATCCGAGGATGGACGGTATGCATAATGGTGAACCCACGACTCGCAGAGGCTGGCGTGCTTTTGATTCAAGGTAAAATTACTACCCAATCCCTTAGTTTGTGCAAACCACTTACCTTCAATCTTTCTGACTGTTCTAATGATTTCTGAGTATTCCATTGGGCCACAGCGGAGGTAGAACAAGAGATGACCAGCAACTCTTGGATGTATGCCTTGACAGTTGGAAGGAAGTATAAGATCTTGCCAGGCTTGGGCTCTAAAAGCTGAATGTGAATTAAAGGCGGCCAGGCGAAAGAGAATGGAGACTGACTGGAGTGTAAGGTGTAAGGAAGTATATCTTCATAATTGCAGAAATCCGGATGAAGCGGAAATGTCTTCTTCAATAGCGATTCAGGTACAAAACTTCCCGGGAATAAATGGCCGGTTACTTGACAATTATACGGGAGCAACTTACTGAATACGTAAACACTTATCGCAACACCGCACGCGACACGCCCAGAGTACTTGCTGTATGTTTGGTGCAAGACAGAACTGGTTGACGAGAGACACAAATGAGACCTGCGCAGAACACTATCAGAGTCGATGGGCTTACGTGGCAGTATTCGTCGAACACGAGACTAGCGTATTGAGGCTCTGTCAAGTCCAATGGGCAGAAGGGTAAACCCTCTACGTTTGCAAGAGCAGCCTTCCAAACAAATCTAGCTGATCGACACATAAGAATATCGCGGAGTCTACGCGATGTGCGAGCTAAGCGTAAGAGGTCGAGAGGATGAAGATAGGCAAAGATCTAAGTATAGGATGGATAACCGTGACGATAAAATCATATAATCCCAGGAAGCTTACCTCGTATAACACCTCCAGCGGCGTGGTTCTGATTGAGCCTGAACCGGCAGGGTTGGCGGCTTTAACTGGGTATCTCGAATAGTCTTCAGGTATTTGAAGCTGATGTCCACGATAATTAGAGCTGAGCCTCACGAAACATGTACAATTGCGGGGCCCGTATGGTGAAAAAGACAGTGGTAACATCGGGATGAGCTTTAGGGGAGTGCCATGAGCATGGTGTGTTTAAAAGACAGAGCTAGCTATTTTGGGACGAACGTGTGACTCGTCAGATGGAGAAAAGTTTCGTGAAAGGGTCTCCAGAGTCCCCCGAGAAGTTTTTACTATAACGCTTAGAGCTGGTGTAGTACCATCAGCTTCGATTCTGAAAGCCGACAGGTATCAGCTTACGTTCACTTATGATCATTCCATACTGTCAGCCAACCCGTCTCCAGCAAGATAACCTCATCTGTCATCCACTTTATATTTACATCTCGCAGCAGAAAGACATGTTCAGCTCAGCACTCAACACTTGAGTCTATTCTTGATAACCGCCGACACTAAAAACGATGGAAAGAACACTAAAAGTGACAATGATTGCCGGATGCCAATGGAAAATTGGCATACTTATCGCCGACGGGGCATTGCGAGGTGAGTTGACAGATCGTTGCATCAGCGTGTCGTAATTGGTCTGTTCGTTTGTGCCGAAAGTACAATATCCAGGTAGAGAAATCTGCTGCGAGTGAGTGCTTGTGTTTGATGCTTCCGTTGCTTTTGTAGCACAACGTACCTTCGGCAACTAGCAGATTTATGTCAGGCAAGACAAGGTGACCAGGAACTCATAGAAAGCGCTCTACATCATATTTCCTTCCGCTACTAAAAACACCAGACTTGTCGGCCTTCCGTTCCGCTATACCCCATGGGATGAAGCTCTTGTGATCGTGGATAAAATATGTGGAACCAGAGTATTCGAGTCGAAGTGAAGCCATCATGAAAGAGCGTGTATTTGGCAAGGGATCCACGGCAAGGGATCCGCGCTTCACCGCCTACCATCCCCGTGTCAGTCGTGTCGTTCTTTTAGTCCTCCCAGCCATGCATCTCCTTCTCCATCTTGGCTTTCCTCAACTCCTTCCTCTCCGCATCAGTCATACACGCCCACTCCGTAATGCCTCCCACACTCTCGATCAATTCTTCTTCCCACTGTTCTTCGCGCTCTAGCTCTTTTTTAGTCTTTTTCCTGGGTGGAGGTGGTGGTAATGGTGGAGGCGGCGTACGGCGATTCGCATGCAAAGGAGCAATGCGAGAAAGGGCTTTACGTGATGCCTTCGCATAAGGTGAATATGCCGTACCCGGTGTTGCTGATCGTGGAACAGGGGAACAGAAGGGCGAGCCGGGTTTAGAGTTGACACGTCGAATAAGATCAGACATTGGCGTGGGTTTGGACTTGGAAGTAATTGTATAACGCGATGTGAGACTGGGTGTCATATTTGCTATAGCGTCAGTTGGGGTTTCTAAACCCGAACGCATAACCAAACCAGGCTGAGCATTTTCCTAATGGGTGTATGAGACATAATACTTCGTTGGGAGAGAACCATGCAACCTTGGATAATATCCCTTCGGGACTCTTTTCTCCCTTCTCCTTATTGGACTCTTCCATGTTATTTTTTGTGTCAGCAACTTTCCCCTTTGTAATCGCGTCTGTATTCTTCACGAGGGAAAACTCCGGCTTCTGTACGTTTGAGTCTTCCTCGTCAGATTCAACTCGGTGATCTCTCTTTCCGGTAGTGGTGTTTCCTCTGACTTCTGGACGATCGCTATGAACGTTATTCCTATGCGAGAATTTCTGCTTGCTGGGGCCAGCTTCCATCGTGTCACCGTTCTCGGATTCCGATAGCGAACTTAGAGAATTGAAAAGATCTTTTTCATTGAGTCCACCATTTGTTCTTGGGGCGTTTCGGAAAAGGTTCATATCGTCATCGTCGTCACCGTTAACGATCTCCTGATCTATGAGAACTTTCTTTTTCCCATTGCCCCTTTTCTTTCGCCTCTTGTTAAGCTCTTCAATCACCACTTCGACTTTCTTTGTGACCCTTCTTTTTGTTTTCGACTGTTTCAAGCTCTTTTCACCCGTTGTCTCAATTTTATCATCATCAGACTGAATGACTTGTTTCTTGCGTGACTTTTTCCGCGCGGGTGCTTTTATAGGCGGACTTTGGCCACGGCGGCCGCCAGAAGCTGTATCTCTCACTGCAGGCGAAGGTGACCCCGCGAAAAAGGTGGGTGGAGGCATCGACCGTACATCGATGTCCATACGCTGTGGCCCCTGATCGGAGGCGAGTTCATCAATATCAGTGGCGGTGTGGCCTCTCCTTGCGTCATGAGAGTATGCGCTAAAAAGCGACGAAGGTGAAGAAGGATGACCAGGGTCAGTAGAGCTCTGGGGAAGTGTCTCAATAGGTGGGTATCCAGAGGAACTTGGAGTAGATATTGGAGGATCTGAAGGTGGCAACTGAGAGAGTATTAGTTTGAATGGGATCGGGCCTTGTTTATCGGAGACGGACGATATTGCTGAAAGACTGGTATCCATTGCAAGAGAGAAGGGGGTGATAGGATCTGAAAGAGCTCCTGCTTTTGCATTGCCTATGGGTCGTGGACGAGGACGAGGGCGGGGCTTGGGGTTAATATTATCTACTTCGGAAGCACTTTCACCTGTGGCTTTGGCGGAAGCCGAAGTCTTGCGCCTTGCAGTAGCAGTACGCCTTTTCTTAGATGGTGGGACAAGATTGAAGTCGTCACCATCTGAGCTTAGTTCTATAATCGTGGAAGTAGGCTCGTGCTGGGATGCCTTAGCGCGAGAGCGCATCTTTGCACGGTCCGCTATGTTAGAAAATTCTGTGCCATTCGAGATGGACGATAATGTCGGATCTGGATCAGGGAAGAGGTTGGTATCATGCGTCTGGATCGTTTTCATGATGGGACGCGGTCTTGGACGCGCCAGAGTGGCAATGGCAGGAGTCTTAGGGTCATCGCAAGTTGAAAGCGGACGAGATATGGTTCTGTTAGTATTAAATCCAGTAAGGATGGTATCTTGAGTGGTTGCTTGGGGGATATATGCTTTCAGAAATGCTTGGGCTTTCAGGACAGGTACGAAGTTGGACAGTACCTGCGTTACTCTTTTCTTGTAAATGCAGTCCATTTCCTTCATCCTCACTATCTGCGATGACTTCGTCGTTCTCATTGTCATTGTTGGGGCTATCCATTGCAGAAGGTAAAAGCTTGAAGAGGGTCGTGACAGTTTGTTACTCTTCGTGACGTTTCGCGTTCGACCGTGATGACGTAATCCGAGGTTGTAATGTCCTCCACGCCCAAGCTTGACCGCCGTCATTCTGGGGTTCCACGTCCTCCCTCTTCCTCTCTTTATATTTCATCTACAGCTCCAACCACTCCGCCAGCATCAAATTCGAATCTACCGCCGGACCAGCCATCCCGACGATCTGCCCCTTCAACACCGCCACCCCAGAAAGCGCGGGCAAGGGATCTGCTAAGAAAGCATTATGGTCTCGGCGTCGGACCACCCCCACCACTTGCTAGGAAAGGTTCAGCAGATCCGCTGAATTTTGGTAGCTAAGCATTAGTCTTACATTGCAGCTGCTCTTACTCATGCACTAGATTCCCCTGCTTTTGACGCAAAATCCTATTATGAACAGCTGATAACAACCACCTCGTTGCCTGCGTTATTAAAGAGGGAAAACGAACTACTTACAGGTGCTCACTATATATCTCAATTTCCTTGCACCTCTCAGTTTCATGTTTAGAAATTCGAGAGCTGGATAGCGAACGTCAATCTCTCGTTTATAATCACCATCATGAGCTTATAGCCGCTAGTGAAACCATTGCAGCCGTAGGTGACCACGCTTGTCTTTAGAGATGATACTGTCACACGCTGCCAACAGATGAAGACGCGGGCTGAGAGCCTCGATGCAGACCTGGATCAACTCAAAATGGCTTTTTCGGAAATCTCACGAATCGCCTCAGAAGTTGCCATCGAAGCAAAACCAGTAGAATGAAATACGTCACCCCCTACGTAATCCAGACACTCAAAGTAAAGCCTGCAGAATAGTTCCATTGCACCTATGTCCACACTTCTTACATAATTTGCAGAGACCATAGGAGTTATCGTTCCACGACCTATCGGAGAACCTACAAACGACGTTTGACTTCTTTGATAGACCGGCGACTGTCAACAAGTAAGGGACAACGTTTAAGAAGTTAAGTATTATAATTTATTTTCTTCTCCCCATTGCACACGATAGACGCTACATATGTGTATCAACTCGCCATATTTATGGATGTCACCAAGAATTGACCCAGTGATCATCCTATGAGAATCATCCACGCTAGAACAAAATAGAACAGACTGAAATCAAGATATAAGCTTTTATCCAGGTGTCAGCAGAAGTACGTACAGCAGTGGGTATACAGCGAGTAAAATTCTTTGTTGCTCAATTTTTGTACCATCTAGAAAGTTCACAGACGCTATACGAGAGATGTTCAGCCAATAGCAAATAAACCAAAAAAATTTCCATACCCCAAATGCACCATGCCCAACAAAGCAGGGCGATAGGTGCCCTAATATAGATGATACGCACGAATAATGCGATTAAAGCAGCAATATCTAAAGGGGCTATGCAATATCCCAGAGCGCACAATCCCTGGAAGAATGATCTATCTTGTGTCAGCTTGTAATTTGTACAAACTCTCAAGGATACTGAACGCACACTCTGCCCCCCAAAAGCTGATGGCATGTAGTTTAGCTGACAATACAGTGCCATAGAAGTCGAATCACCTTGGCTTGAACTGTGACTGCTAATGCGCCTAGAGAGCATATGACAATAACACTCGTGAACACGCCCAACGCCTGGCTCGCGGGTGCCTACAGACAAAACATTGATATATTGCAGAGATTTAATGATAATAAAACACACATTAAGGCTAAGCATTATACTCAGACCGAGGCACAGAATGAGAGGACCCCATAAGTCCCAGTCACTAGGTATTTCAGAACAAACCAAAATCATACGAAGGGAAAGCGCGCACCGAAGAACTTCACGGCCGCTCGATTTTCGCGGATACAACACTTGTACTAGCTTGGAATAAATGGAAAGAAGGTCTCGAGCCTGTGCAGGTATGTTGCCCAAAACGACGAGATCAAGGAACTAAACACATACGATGGTTTTTGAGATGGGTTCGTCCAGCGTATCAACTCCGGAGTATCTAAGAAGTTTAAGGATTCAAGAAATTAGTTTATGGCATTAAGCCATACCGAGTTTCAACTTGCACCCCTCCTACGGAATGTCTAAATGGTCTCGCCGTTCCATTGGCAGAACTTCCGATGTCCCCGGAGAGATTGGCAGTCGCAGACGAGGATGGCGCTAGTTGCTCTGACTCCCGTGCTTTTCCCTTGCCTTTGTCGGCTGGAGATGCAAGACTTGGGTGCGTGAAGCCAGGAATGTCGTCGTCATCGATGTCATCATCGTCTAGAAGAGGAAGAGAATTATATATGTTAGTCTATCCTATAGTAGAATGCCCACCTGCTTGGATAAACTGTGAGTTGGCCGTCAAAGGAGTGGTTGCTCGGGCAGAGTCCATCGTCGTCATTATCACAATTGCCCTCTTGCCACGCAGGTTAAGAGCATAACGTCACGTCACAAATGACACGTGACTTCCCACCTAATTTGGAAGACTGACGCGTCGCCGTCCTTGATTTCCACATTCATTACTTCCACCATGGTACGCATTACCCCCTCTTTCTCCAAAAAAGCTCTTGACTAGCGCTAAACTATAGGGAAACACTCCATCAAATCAACCTCAAGAAGGAGGCGCAGGCGATAAGGACAAAGACAAGAAAGACCAAACTCAGAAGAAGAAATGGGAGCCACCTCTACCTACTCGTGTCGGCAAAAAGAAGAGACGTGGTCCATCTTCCGCCTCAAAACTTCCCGCTGTATACCCGACAATGCGCTGCCGTCTGAAGCTCCTGAAAATGGAGCGTATCAAGGATTATTTGTTGTTAGAGGAAGAGTTTGTGCAGAACCAGGAACGTCTTAAGCCAGAGGCAAATCGCGAGGAGAAGAATGAGGAGGACAGATCCAGAGTGGACGACCTACGAGGAAGTCCAATGGCGGTTGGTACAATGGAAGAAATCATCGACGACGACCACGCTATCATTAGTACAGCTTCAGGGCCCGAGTCGTATGTCTCGATTATGTCCTATGTCGACAAGGACCTTCTGGAACCTGGATGTCAAGTTTTACTTCATCATAAAACTCAGGCTATTGTTGGAGTACTGCAAGACGACGCCGACCCCTTGGTCAGTATCATGAAGCTTGACAAAGCACCAACGGAGAGTTATGCAGATATTGGTGGGCTCGAGCAGCAGATACAAGAAATAAAAGTACAGCTGCTTCTTTCTAATCTGCGGCTTTGACTTACCACCTAGCCAGGAATCTGTGGAACTGCCACTAACACATCCCGAGCTTTACGAAGAAATGGGCATCAAACCTCCAAAAGGTGTTATTCTGTATGGGGTACCTGGTACAGGGAAGACTCTACTTGCTAAAGCTGTCGCTAACCAGACATCTGCGACTTTCCTGCGCGTGGTCGGGTCCGAGCTCATACAAAAGTATCTTGGTGACGGTCCTAAACTCGTCCGAGAGATGTTCCGAGTAGCAGAAGAACATGCACCAAGTATAGTTTTTATAGACGAAATCGACGCTATCGGTACCAAAAGGTGCGTTCTCCAAACATCCCGTTGTTCACCCACTGATATCATGACAAAGATACGAGTCAACGTCAGGCGGAGAACGAGAGATTCAGAGAACAATGCTGGAACTACTAAACCAATTGGACGGTTTTGATACTCGTGGTGACGTCAAAGTCATCATGGCAACTAATCGTATTGAAACGTTGGACCCTGCACTCATCCGCCCAGGGCGAATCGATCGCAAAATCGAGTTCCCTCTACCTGATGTCAAAACAAAACGTCATATATTCCGGTGCGTAGATGCGCTACCATCTTTTCATGATCTCATCATAGTCATGAAGATTGCATACCGCACGAATGAGCCTCAGCGACGACGTCGACTTGGAAGAATACATCACGATGAAAGACGACTTGTCCGGGGCTGATATTAAGGCTGTCTGCACAGAGGCTGGACTTCTCGCTCTGCGGGAACGTCGGATGAGAGTTACCAAGGCTGACTTCACAACAGCAAGAGAGAAGGTAACTACCCATAGTTTCATCTGCCAATGACCCCTACCTGATTTTTTTACCTTATAGGTATTGTACAGGAAGAACGAGGGCACACCCGAAGGCCTCTACCTATAACCCTCTATACTTTGCATTTAATTCCTTTGTGATAGTCGAATAGATCAATAAACCACTCGCCCTGTTCCTACGCTATATCCTCAAAAATCAATGACTGCGACCAGAGTCTTAGGACGGAAATATCAGACATATCCAAGATTCAGCCTCCAATCAAGGTCAGACACGTTCAACGGATCCAAACGATAGAATTATAGTATGCGGAGCGAGTGGTCGAAAACCTAGTGGTATGGTGCAACGAAGTGAAAGTGTATGCTTTAAAGGCGCGATTTAGGATATGTATTTCTGCAATACAAACAAGTCAATTAACGAGCTTGCGAAAGAGTAGCATCTCCTGGTCTTGTATTTGGTAGCGTATTATCGCCATCCAGTGCAACTGTTGATTGTTCACCGAGGAAACGTAAGGCAGAAGGCGGGTGGCCAGAAACTGATACGGCGCTGTGTGCGACCTCCCTGCTATTTAACGCAGCTAAAAGAACGCTCGTATACCTATTCACTTGTTGAGTATACATTAGCCAAGAGCTAAGACAATTCTGCTTACATTCTTCCACGAACGTACATCCTGACAACATAGATTTAATGACCGTCAAGCTGTCAACTATCCACTTACATTAATACGTGCAAAACTGTATCTCGAACCATGAGAAATAGGAGGAGCTCAGTTACGGTAATAGTCGCGGTGATTGAACCAGATTGGACGGAGATCGTAATAAGTCGGTTAAGCATGGTAGCGGTTCCGTGAAACACAGAGCGTTTACGGATCTGCCTTAGCTTGAGTTGACACGCATAAGCCGAGTGCTGAGGAGACAGAAGGAAGCAGTACACTTATAACCATGGTCACCGCAATTGTGACATCGCATACACAGTTACTGATCAACCACACCTGCGATACGATGGACAAAGCTTAGTTCAATGAGTGCATGCGATTTCATATTCACACCTGAGCAGCTGTCTTTTGATCAGATGGTGACTGAGAAGTCGGAGAGTGTGAAAAGACAAGCTGAAACGATAATCAGACATGTCTTTACGGAATACATACAAAATATCATACTAGCATAAAGAGGGTGATTCCTGCCGCGCATTGGCAAAGCGACAACTTTGAAATGGTTCATAATCTGCAATGCATGGAAAAGTTTCGCGGCCCCTCACCAGCATGATAATTGACACTATTGTGCAACCAACTCTCGCCCGCCTTAAACACCAAATCCTCCTATGGGTACATCACATAGGAGTAGTCGATACTAAAACGGGCAACATCACCTACCAGGCGAAAAATATTTGAACGAGCATAGATACTAAGATTGACTTCAGCAAGCAAACACGTAAATTTTAATAAAGCTTTGCTAACTTACACACGGCGTTGAAGGGTGCACCCGTAAGTAAAAACCATATTGGTAGGAAAGACGATCTTCCGCTCTCTACTAGTAATATCCATATAGCGCAAGTTAAAGAAAGTGTTTGGGTCGCGCCTAGCAGAAATACGACATATGCTGCAGAGCATAATTAGAAAAGGTCAGCAATGACAACCATCATAACATACCTAATGTTTTGATCATCCACCGATCTCTCCGATGGTACGACAAGTAATATGCGTCTATGTCATGTGCACACATTAGTTCCTCTATTGGCTAAAAAGACACGAAGCAACGCACATTGCTGGGCAATGTTAACCCCGAAAAAGCACCAACTAAGTGCACCACTTAGAAACTAGGGCCATTGTCAATTTACGCGGTCACATCTGAGGCAGTCCGACACTAACCATAGACTTGATCATACTGCAAGATTGTCATGATCAGTAGAACAAACGTAACAAAGCCTAACTAACGACCAACTTGAGGGGAGGAGATACAGGTTCCATTCAAACCAGGTGCTGAGAGAGAGAGGTCTGAGGGCGAAGCAGAGTAGTTGAAGAGCAAGTCATCCTAGGGACATATATATTTGAAGTAGGTCCCTAGCGACCCCCTTACACGTGAAGGTTGAAGCGAAGCTTGACCTTTTCGGTGCGCGAGCGGAGTTGCTGTTAACTTTGATATTTCTATCGCAGGTCAGCTCGACCCTTGGTAATGCTACACTCCAAAGAGGAAGTTATAAAACCGCGAACCACACGTGATAGTCGTGATTAT
>CEMU01569368.1:0-20557 GCA_900068965.1 Calocybe gambosa
GGCGGGCCTTCAACCATCAGGAGGGCAGCGCAGGACTTCAGAGTCAGCCCTTTCATCTTCGGATTCCCGCGAGACTTCCAACAATGACGCCGAGAATTACCACGCCAATATATCTATTTCAAGTAGGCCGGGATATGCTTCGGGAGCCAGGGCGCAGATCGGGGATCCTGAACCAGGGACCACCTTTGTTGCCCCCGGGAGCCCAATTATTGCGCGGGTTGAATTGGGTTCTAACGAACCCCTTACGCCTGAAGAACCCCCTCCTAGATACTCGCCCTCACCCATGATTCATGCTCGTTAAAAAGATCATCGTCTCATTTTAATTCTTAAAAGCTTTCATTGTTCTCTACAGTTCGGATGGAACCCGTCAAACAGTTCCAAAAATAAGCTGCTTGCATCCCCTAGTTTTTTGCTACAACATCATATGATCATTATTTTAAACAATCAGCCCCTGAGTTGACCTTCGAGGGAATGGGGGAGCAGAAGAGCCGTCGAAAAACCTGCAAGCACTATACTTAAAATAACGAAATACACCATATAACCACCTAAAAGGTTATTCTCTAAAGAAACCGAGAAAAGAGAAGTTGCAAGAGCTGGGGCGATCGTTCGCACAGTAGCACTTGTCATCTGGGCAAGGCCATTCACAGCCCCAAGAGATCCAGGGGGTGCAGCATCTAAGATGAACATCTGGCAGCAAGCTTATGACGGAAAATATGGAATGTCAGAAAGCATTCCATCCCAGAATGAATGAAATTGCAGTGCTTACCATAAGCCATGTACGCGAAGAAATATAAGAAGAGTTGAAGAGACAGGACGACCCATACATGTACACTGATACCTCCGGATTGCTTGGCTAGATAGTTCATCAATGGGTAGCCGGAAAACGTTGTGAAGAAGCATGCAAAGGAGGCAATGAAAGCCCTGCGAGGTCCCAGCCACTTTACAACTCGCGAAAAAACAAGTACTTGGAAGATGGCGTTGGTGACCCCCCATACCCCCATGATCACGCCTATAGTAAATGGGGTGAAGCCGAGACCACCGAGGGAGATGGATGTTGAAAGCATGAGTGGCAATAGGACTTGATGGGTCTGGTCCAGAAACGAGAGAAACGCGTGGTTAACAAGAGGAACGAGTAGGGATCGAGTGAGAAGAGATTTGAATGGTGGTGGCGGAACCTTGTTTGCCTCGTCGGAATTAGTTGCCAAGAGTTCTGGTATTTCATAGCTATCACCACTAGACGTTGCACTGTATCCAGGCGTTGAGGGATTAGCGTCTAGAAGGGGTGTTTTGGAACCGTCTTCATGAGAGTTGGTTTGCTGATGTACCAGAGACTTGTGTTTCGAACTCCTTCCGATCACCGATGGCAAACTCTATAAGCTCTCTCAGTACAATGGATGATGCCTCAAAACATCAGACCTACCTCATTTAAGCAAAAATATGCATGTATAAATGTAGAGAACGCGATTATTCCAGCAATTATACACGGAAGAAAATACGGGTGGCTGTGAAAGAATGCGAGTTTTCCTATCGTAATTGGCCAACGAATTGCGGGATTTGCTGTAACACCTCCGATAATTGGTCTATAATATATGAATGTGAGTGTGCTAATTACTGTCATCGGGATCTGGTTTCTCACCCAAGTGTAACCCCTGCACTCCACACCGCAGGGTACCAACTAAGAGCTGAGGGCACGTCAACTGGGTCTGTTATCTGCGGCGTTTGGGTGAATTACTTGAAACACCAAAATGCATAATGGTACGTACCTCTACAATGGTACTTCTTGCAACCGCTGTAGATGTGATAAATCGCCCTCTTCGAGAACATGCTGCCGTTACTCACCGACATTTCCATTGAACACGCCTTGAGCACACCTGGAAGCAAAAAGCATCCAAAACTTGGTGGACAGGCCGAAGGACGTCGTTGCCAAAGAAAGCCCTAGAGGGCCAAGAAGGAGCACGGGACGTCGACCAATCCTGTCAGACAGACTTCCCCAGTGGTAGACGGTCAAACACTCAGAAAGAAAGAAGATGGATTCCTTCAGATACATAATCAGTAATAGTTTGATTGATTCGACGAAGGTACAAACAATGAGACCAGCATAATAACCTGTCTTTTTCGCGTCTCCCTGCGTGATACCAGTATCCCAAACAAATTGATTGACGAACGGGTATATGACGGTTGAAGTTACAGGTTCTGAGAAAAGAATAAGATTGAGTATGACGAGTTGGGCGACAGGAAAAGGTTTTCTGGCTACATTTAAGTCTGGGAGTGGAATGGCACCGTTCTCAAAGTTTTGCTGAGCAGCTTCATTGGCGGGAGCTTCCATGACAGAGTTGGACAACCGGAATACACTAGCTTGTATTATATAAACGCTGGCTCAGAGGAGGTGAGTCATTCTCAATCATGTCGAATGACTCCGATGGCATTTACGCTTGGGTGATTAATATCAATGGCCGGATCAAAGACCTTACTGTAACTGACTCCCACAATATGTGTAGCATACCTGAGTACACCTCTTCTCATAAAGCGATGACTTTTGAGAAAGTGGAAGGATAAGCGAGCTTTATTAATTACAGTATTCCGACGTATCCGGGAATTTCATTGATAGCAAGATGACCTCGAGAAATTTCATGATCATGTATTGTATACACCACAATCGTCTAAATAAGACTTTACCGGAGTTGATTTATATTCATGCAAAATCAGAACTGAGACTATTAACCGGCATGGTGCGTTCATTGCGTTGTAGCTATCTATGGTAATGTACGTTACCAGCCCCTCAACCTATTTAATCTAATACTTAAAAAGATCAAGTGGAGAAATGGCACAAGTAGCTGCACTCATGCCTTGATATCCGGGCGCCACTTCAGAGATTTTGCGATTGTTTGAGCTGACCCTTTAGGGAACGAGGGAGCAGGAAAGATATCGCGGAGCCAGCAAGCACTATACCCAATATGACAAAATACACCATATAACCACCCAAAAGTTGCTTTTCAATTGAAACTGAGAACAGTGAAGATGCAAGGGTTGGAGCAATTGTTCGTGCAGTGGCACTCGCCAATTGACCGAGGCCATTGACGGCTCCTAGAGATCCAGGGGGTGCAGCGTCCATTACGAACATCTGGCAGCAGGCTTGGAACAAGAAATTTTAAGTCAGAAAGAGTCCTACTCAGGAATCGCGGCGCTTACCATACGACATGTACGCGAAAAAATGCAAGAAGAGTTGGACCACTAGGACTAGCCATACTTCAATACCGACATGACCAGATCGTTTGGCTAGAAAGCTCATCAATGGGTAGGCCGAGAACGTCGATAGGAAGAATGCGAAAGAAGCGATGAACGCGGTTCGAGGTCCCAGCCACTTCACCACTCGCGCAAATGCAAACACTTGGAAGATGGCGTTGGTAATACCCCAGATACCCATGACCATACCTATGGTGAACGGGGTGAAGCCGAGGCCGCCGAGAGGGATAGATGTTGACAGCATGAGTGGCAATAAGACTTGCTGAGCCTGGTCGAGGAATGAGAAAAACGCATGGTTGATAAGAGGAATGAGGATGGATCGGGTGAAGAGGGATCGTAGGGGTGATGGTGCGGTCGCGCAGTTTGGGTCAATCTCTAGCGAGGTCTTTGATAATTCGCAGCAATGGGTATGAGATGTCCCGTATCCAGCTGCTGAGCAACCGACATCAAGAAGAGGTGTTTTAGAATCAGGCTTGTATACGTTCGCCTTCCGACCAATTTGTTTTTCTCGGGTATTCGATTGAATCGCAGATGGAAGACTCTACCAAACAGTTCGGTCTGCTTGTCATGAACATCTCAAGATTTTAGGCTTACCTCGTTTAAGCACAGATAGGTGTAAAAAAAAGTGAAGAATGCGATGGATCCGGCAATCGCACATGGAAGAAAATATGGATGGTTGTTGAGGAAAGCAATTCTCCCTATTGTTGTTGGCCAACGAAGTGCTGGCTTCGCAGCAACACCTCCAATGATTGGTCTATCATGGTGTGAGTGTACAATCTACAACCATATTATTTTGAAAACTCACCCAAGTGTAATTCCAGCACTCCATACTGCAGGGTACCAACTAAGAGCCGAAGGCACGTCAGCAGGGTCCGTGATCTGTTATACAAGATAAATGACTAGACGACCTAGATGCAGGGATGGCACAGACCTCTACGATCACACTTTTTGCAACGCCTATGGACATGATCAGTTACACACTCCAATATCAGGACGGTATTGCTCACCAATGTTTCCATTAAACATCCCTTGAGCACACCTAGAAACGAACAGCATCCAAAAATTGGTGGACAAGCCAAAGGATGCCATCGCCAAAGAAAGCCCAAGTGGGCCAAGAAGGAGCACAGGACGCCGACCAATTCTATCTGACAGACTTCCCCAGTGATAGACACTCAAACACTCGGACAGAAAAAATATGGACTCCTATGATATATAGATAAGTAAGACGAGCAGATTGGATTCTCCTAAAGGGTACGAACGATGAGCCCAGCGTAATAGCCTGTCTTTTTCGCGTCTCCTTGGGTGATACCGGTGTCCCAAACAAATTGATTGACAAACGGGTATATGACGGTTGAAGTTACGGGCTCGGAGAATAGGATGAGGTTGAGTATGATGAGTTGAACGACGGGAAAGGGTTTTCGTGTTGTCCTTTGGGGTGGATCGGCTACGTCGTCTACGACAGTCCGTAAGTTAGCGGCTTCATTTGCGTGAGCTTCCATGAGGGAGTCAGACAGCCTGAGCGGAATCAATGTCCGACTGTAATTTATATACCTTTTGGTTATCCAGCCCACCTCTATCGGCACTATAAGCCTTTGGTGCTCCAGAAGATGTGTCATTCAGTCGACGGTTATAAGCGACATTAATTCTGAGAATGGTGCGGAGGAAGCCATTATAAACCAGATGACAAAGGCGCTGCTGGCGTAATCCAATATATATATAACTTAGTAGCGTACCACAGTAGACGAGCGTGCTCACTACTCCTCATGTAGTGCATAACGCCATCTCTTGATCATAAAACAGTAGTCTAGAAAGAGAGAAAGAGATATTGCAATCGCTAAAAGTTATGTTTCAACATTCAGATGCCGCACTGCACGGAAATAATTGAGCTGTGATTGATCCGAGGATCTACACGCCATGCACGCGGGTGGACGATTTAAACATCCGATTCGTTGTACGAAACTTAGTAGCTGCCCGGTTTATCGTGACAAAGTCTTTTCTGCTTGCTAATCATTCCATATAAGAGTGGCAGATTGGCTTTGGGCTTTGGCGTATTCATATCATTAGCAGGTCCTCACAGTAGCTTTGCTTTCGACTATTCAGCGAGAAATGACACAAGCGACAACGTTCGGCTTACGGCCTTCAGCCGCCATTGTCTCAAAAAGACCAGTCTCATTTCATGACTGCCTGAGCTGACCCTTCAGAGAGCGAGGGAGCAGAAGAGACACCGAAGAGCCTGCAAGCACTATACACACAATGACGAGATACACCATGTAACCACCCAAAAGGTGCTTCTCCAATGACACAGAGAAAAGCGACGATGCGAGAGTTGGGGCTATCGTTCGTACGGTGGCACTTGCCATTTGAGCAAGACCGTTTACTGCTCCCAAAGATCCAGGAGGTGCAGCGTCCAAAACGAACATCTGGCAGCAAGCTGTGAAGGTTATGTGAACGCAGTCAGATAAGAATGCTAGAAGCAAGATGCAGTTGCTTACAGTAGGACATGAACGCGAAAAAATGCAAGAAGAGTTGAATAAACAGAACTACACACACTTCAACACCGACACGCCCAGATCGCTTAGCTAAATAGCTCATCAATGGGTAGCCAGAAAATGTTGATAGAAAGCACGCGAAAGAGGCAATAAACGCCGTCCGAGGTCCAAGCCATTTTATCACTCGTGCGAACACGATGATTTGGAAGATGGCGTTGGTAATACCCCAAGTGCCCATGATCATGCCTATAGTAAATGGGGTGAAGCCGAGACCACCGAGAGGGACGGATGTTGAGAGCATGAGTGGTAATAAAACTTGATGGGCCTGATCGAGAAATGAGAAGAATGCGTGATTGGCGAGTGGAATGAGAAGCGACCGGGTGAGAAGGGAACGCAGAGGTGGGGGTAAGGTCATCTCTATCCTCTTTTGTTCGTCTGAATTGGATTCCGAAGCCTCTGGAATTTCGCAGCTATTCCTATCAGAAGTTGTTCCGTATCCAGCATTTGAGTCATCGGAGTCAAGAAGAGGGGTTTTGGTGTCGCTTTTGTAAGAGTTCGTCCTCCAATGCGTTAGAAGTCCCTTTTGCTTTTTTCCCACATTCTTCTCAATCGCAGATGGCAAACTCTATCTGGCATCTCAGCATCATGATGAGTATCTCAAAATTGGACTTACCTCGTTTAAGCAAAGATGAGCATAGAGAAATGTGCAGAATGCGATCAATCCAGCAATTGCACATGGGAGGAAATACGGGTGGCTATGAAAAAAAGCGATTTTTCCTGCTAAGTCCGGCCAACGAAGTGCAGGTTTGGCCGTGGCACCTCCTATGATAGGTCTATTATGGCATAAGCACTTATTTTTTTGCAATCAACGAGTGCTGCCGACTCACCCGATGGTAATCCCAGCGCTCCATACCGCAGGAATCCAGCTAAGAGCCGAGGGAAGGTCGGCGGGATCCGTTATCTATCACATTTGGATGATTGATGAGTTAGTCGACAGAGACGCAGGAATTAGACATACCTCCACCATCACACTTCTCGCGACCCCTAAGAAGATGATCAGTCGTTTTCTCCGAGACAAGGATTCCACCTGCTCACCAATGTTTCCATTGAATACTCCTTGAGCACATCGAGAGATGACGAGCGTCCAGAAATTGGTAGACAAACCAAAAGATGACATTGCCAAAGAGAGCCCTAGGGGCCCAAGAAGGAGTACAGGGCGTCTACCGATACTATCGGATAAACTTCCCCAATGATAGACGCTCAGACACTCCGAAAAGAAGAAGATGGATTCCTATACATAGGTATAGATGAGTCAGAGCGATGTCAAACGGGGAAGAAAATTCGCCCGCACAATGAGCCCGGCATAGTACCCTGTCCTCTTTTCATCTCCTTGCGTTATACCAGTACTCTGAACGAATTGGTTGACGAAGGGGTATATGACGGTCGATGTTACAGGCTCTGCAAATTGAATGAGGTTGAGTATGATGAGCTGGACAACAGGGAAAGGTTTGCGTGTGGGGTTTTTTAAAGGTATTTCGAGTTCGGCTACGTCGATGGTCGTTTGGTTAGCTTCATTGTCGTGAGCGTCCATGAAAGAGTGGGAACAACTTTGGACAAACCCGGCCAAGATATATATATGTATGTTGGCGGTCATGCGGTGCGCTTATTCGCATTTGCCGAAGGCAATCGTTCCGATGTTTCCAGAGAGATGACATCTGTAAATGAACAGGAATGGAACATATATAGGGAGAGCTTCTTGACTGCGAATGATACACAAGGAAAACAATGATGATGTAGGGAACCGAACGACAACCGCACCATTAGCGTCACAGTCAGTGCCGATGAGCAGCCCTAAGCAAAGGCCTGCTCATCCTCTGTAACACCGTGCTGTAAGGTTTTAGAGATATGTGTATGTAGAAGGAGAGCGTAGCGCAAAACGTTAAATTTTCTGGATTTCAATTAATTTAACATTCGTATTCATTTAGCTATATATAGAACACTCTCCGGAATGAATGGAGATAACTCTCAACAGAGTCTCCGAGTCTCTAGCTTATTCGACGTCCACCTGCTGGGAAGTGTTGTCCTGGTCTTCGAAATTTTCGTACAGGCGCTCTCGGATCAAGGTATAGAATACTGATAAGCAGTATCAAATCGACGGCGATGATGACTGGCACTATGGAGTACCTGAAGGTTGCCGATCAATACCATCACTTTCACATTCTAGCTGTCTCTGTCTCTGTCGGAGTTTCTGAGGCGCGTAGAAACCTTGATTGTAAGATTGTGATAAGATATAGCCCCGTCACATCTGGTACATCGATAGAACCAGCAGGCTGGCGTGCGTCGTAGTATATCACATCCCATGACTTAGAATGTTATCGATAGGCTAGACAAGGAGGGCCAATCTCAAGATGATGTGGTAGCAGTTATCGATTAATCAACTGGCAGATACATAGGCGATTCGGTTAATGACAATACCGATGTGAAGGTTGAAACTCACATAACGAACCTAGTTCTTAGATTAAACACGCACACGTGCCAAAGGGCGGTGAGAGAGAGGGGGTTCTCAGAAATGTTATAAGACGGGCCTTCGTTCAAACGTGTTGACATTCGAAAAAAAAAATGGAGAGTCGCCTTGACCACTACAGATACTTTGGGACTGCTGATCCCACCGTTTCTTCCGACGAAAAGCGCGCTGGTATAACATCCGTCTTTCCTTCGGTCATCGCACACGACGATCTTCCACCGATCTACGACGATGAGCCCGATACGGACACTATCCCAAAATTCAAGGATCCCTTGAAACTCGTCGTCGAGGGCCAAGGTATAGTCGCCGTCCAGCTGACCCCGGGTATTCAGTTCTCGATCATATTGTCTCCTTCCGAGGAGCTGAGGGAGAACGACACGGCACTCAAGCTGGAGTTGACGGACAAGACGGCAAAGTTTTGGGCCATCACGCTGAACGATGCGGTAGAGATCCCATCTGTTGCTCCGAAGGGGATGAAGATCGCGGCGTTGATTCCGGGTGTTGAAGATCTTTATTGGCTCAGCATTGACAAGAAGAATGGTATTCTGAGGTATGGAAAGACGTATCGGTCGGCGAGTGTCACGTATCTCGCAGCGCGTGTGAACATTGGCGACAAGGAGACGAAGCCTGGGCCGTTCATTTGGATCAAGAGTCTCAAGTATGTTTCGCTTGTCTCCATAACAGGAGTTGATGTAAGTTGTAGCAGCAAATGTGAATTGCAGCTAACAAACGGTTTGGGTTATACGTTAGAATGATATTCGTCCAGATCTTGGACAGATATCCATCAGTAGTCTCCCGATTGTCAGCGATCTACCTCCAGTCGTCGCAGAGTCTATTGACGTAACCCTTGAAGACCTCGCGGTTGGTACAACGACCTCGATCGCCAACTTGGAACCAGAATGTCAACGCTTGTATGCCAACGTGACGGGTCCCGGAGTGAAGCTTGACGATAAGAACTTCCCCGATTTTAGTCAAGCGCTCGAGTACAGCATTCGCACACCAGGAAAACTCTGCTTCGAGAGACTGAAGGCCAAGGCTGACGAATTCGGAGGAGATCCTCTTATGACATACCTGAGGATCACGCTAGGATCCGATGAGGTACGAGAAAAAGAAAGATACACGAGTAGCACGCTAATAAGGGACGTGTGTGCAGGGAAATTCCCCTGGGGTACCGTTCGTTGTCGAGATATGGCCCTCTGGGCATAAATCGCCCATTCACGATCACGGGCAGGCTTATGCCGTTATCAAAGTGTTACACGGCGAGATCACAGCGTCGTACTTTGCCAAGCTAGATGAAACATACGGGATCAAGCTTGAGCCCGACTACACGTTCCATAAAGGGGAGGTGACTTGGGTAGGGCCTGATAACTACCAGGTCCACCAGTTACATAACGATTCGGATCGTGTATGTGTGACGATTCAGTGCTACCAGTACGGAGACGCCGATAGGGCACACGATGAATATTTCGAGTACCTAGAGGCAGGGACGGGGAAGAAGAAACCATTCTATCCAGATTCAGACTGGGACTTTGTCGCTTTCAAGAAGCTAGTCAAAGAGGAGTGGGATGCGCATTTGAAGGAGGCTGTATGGAAGTAGTTGCTGCCTTTGATTAGGAACAAGTACGCCTGTCATCGTTCTGAACGTCGAGTAAGTAGCTTGAGTATTGAGCGAGTAAGAGCGTGACTGGCAGAAGCCGGTTGAAATACACGGATTACATAATCATACCATTCTTCTCTTCCTTGAATGTGGAGGCGCTGCTTCGATCAGCCTCCTGTTCTTCTCCTTACTGGACCATCCAAGGCCTTTTATGGCTGGTGAAAGTGCAGACGAGAGCTCTCCTGGCTTTGCTCACCGTCTTGTACGTACACTGAGCGGCAGAGCAATCTCTAAGCCAGCCCGGCCTCCCGGGACAGCGCCAAATGCGTTGCCGGAAGTCGATGAAGGGGCAACAGCCAATATGGCGCTAGAATCGGAGTCCAAGCAGAAAGGTTTGCTGACAGGGATCATTGATCGGTTCAAGGATTTGGGCCTGTCTCTTGGAATTCCTAGTGGATCTGATGGTCGAGCGACCGGTTCATATACTGATATTGCCAATAACAATGAAGCTACATCGCCCTCAGAAACGCCGCACAATGCAGGTTCTGACCAAGCTGAGTCACATCAGGACGGGGTCGTCCAATCCGAGGCAGATCCTGCAGAACCACTCACACTCGCAGAGAGGATACGATCCATGATTGAAGCTTTACCATTACCGACTTCTCCGCGGTCTCCAACCTCCAAGAAACCGAAACCTCCTAAACATGACGCATCAGGCAGACCGATTCCACCACCTGGCGCTACACCAATTAAAGACTCGAAGCTCATCGCTATGCTTTCAAGTCCAACTATCATGAATGGAGGTAGACAAGGCGAACGAGAGAGAAGAATCAGTGTCTTCAGCGTTTTGGATAGCTTAGGATCTATCAGGCCAGACGGCGACGATGACGACGTCGAGGATGGTGGGAATGAAACGGAGAGAGGTGGAGATGAAGCTGACGACGGCGGGGCTGTTTTCCATGATACATCAGGCATCATGATGTATTCTCCTCTCATCCCGACTTCGGACTCTCTTGTTGAGATTGCAGAGTCTGGCATTGTTTCTCCAGCCGTTGAGCCTGTTGATGTTTCATCCGAAGCTGCCCAACTCGCAGGATGGATGGGAATGTGGCCGTTCTCAGCCTTGGGTGGTGGCATTGCGCAAACTTCTAGAGTACCGCCATCGAGTCCGGCGCTCAGTAATGCGACGCTCCTGATATCTCCCCCGGGTTCCCCAAGGAGCATCCGAACTCGCGCCCAGCGTGTCTGGGTCCCTTCGACGACGAAGCTATCATTTCAGGCCATGTGGTGGGGTTATAAAATGTGAGGAATACGCAACCTGACAGCACTTACCTTTGCTGATCTATCGTAAATTACCTAGATACCTACCTCCTCCTGTAATGGATATTCTAGATGACAAGCAGATTGAAGCCGCCAAACGTGCCGCTCTGATTACGACGGCGCTTACATGGTTTTTCAGCAACATTCCATTAACCTCTCTTCCTCCTGCCGTTCGCCCTCCTTTACTTCTTCTGCAGACACTTGTGCCATATCTCGGATATATCGGAACATTCATTTCGTGGAGCTGGGGCACTGTCAAAAGCTACGATACTGGTCAGCATGATTTTGCTTACAACGGTTCGAAGATATTAACCTACTCTTATCAGGGTATGGCGTCATAATGACGGCGACGTGGTTGCTTCCAATTGCTCTCATTCCTGGTAGCTGGGGTGAAGACGATTTCCCACCACCATCGCCTCCTGAGCAAGTACCAACGCCTCTACCACCAAGCGAAGGACCTACACAGCCACCCGGTTCGCCGCCCCCTGCTAATCCTCCTGCTTCGCCACCTTCTTCCCCAACTAATCCTCCTGATTCATCGCCACCTGCTACTACTCCTCCTTTTCCTTCTCCAGCTCCAGCCCCACCTTCCGACCCACCGTTGAGCCCACCTATCTCGCCGCCTCCTGCTTCCCCTTCTTCTCCCTCTCCTGTCCCTCCAGATAAATTACCAATTCAAAAGCCTATCGGGACTCCATCAAATACAGCTCCTCCACCTGCTTCCGAGCCTGATGTACAAACGCCACAGGTGTTATCTCCTCTAAGCGTTTTGTCTCCTTTACAGCAACCGTCTGAACCTTTGCCGTCTTGGGTGCATCCACCGCCACCGCCTAGTCCTCCGAAGATTCCATTACCTGAGCTCGAGGATGAGACTCCGGCTTCTCCGTCTCCGAAATTTGGGGGGCTTGGGGTTCTTCAGATGCGTAGGGGCAAGGATAAGAGTAAGAGTAGAGACAAGGATAAGGATAGGGATAATGAGCGGAAGAAGGAGAAAACAAAGATGAAGTTCAAAGCGATGGTGTCGTCACCTTTTTCTTCGAGCTCTAAGAAGGGAATTGAGGGTTGAATCGTTCTTGGCCGATAACTTAACACTTATACCCATTTCTCGTCTGCACGCAACCTGCTTTTTTTGTTTTTGTTTTTGTTTTTTTTGGGGCGCTTCTGCTCGACATTTACTTGGGGATAGTATCTATCTTACATGGCAAAAGCCACATTTTCCTCTTTTTATACTTATTTCTCCCATCATTCTGTTGTGATTTTCTTTGTTCACGAATCGTTTACGAGCTGAGACGGCATTTTTATGAATATACTCTTGTACATGATTGGCCACGCGGTTATCTTATCTGTGCCGAGTGATAAGATGGCGAAAGCTCTGCCTTGAATGTACAGCTCACTCCGAGAACATTATGGTCCCATGCAAGCAACTCACAGCGAACTAGAATAGATCGAACAGATCGTAACGCCTAGGCACTCAGGCTGCCGTTGACACGCAGTATGCATTTATGAGATAAGTTTCATCCTGTCGCGTGCGTTACTCGAAACAAGGTACTACACGTCAATCACCACGTACGGCGCGCAGAGGTGATGTTAAGGATGGATGGCGTAAATTTGACAGTATTGAACCACTCGTTTATGCGATACAGTCACCTGGGTTCCAGTAAGTACCACCGCGTCTTTTTCGTGACTTGGGCAAAAACGCTGATGCGTGCTACATCTTGTCTCGAAACCCACGGAGTTGCATTTGCTCATTCTCGCCATCCAAACAACGTCGACTTACACCGATTGGCTAGTAAAATGGGTGCAAAGGGCCAGAGGATATCGACTGTTGAGTATGGTTTTGGACCGGCTGTTACGTCGGTGTTGGCTAATCAGTTGGATTGGTTTGCATTGCTCTACTCTTCTTTCGAGTGTTTAGTACTGTTCATCTATTTGGTGTTTAGGCCGTTCTCTTTCGATCCTTCTGCATATGGAATAGTACCATTATCTACCCATTCTGACACGTAGGTTTTTCTATCGAGACTGTAGTATTTTTACATGTAACCTTTCTTTCTAGCCCTTGATCTTAAAATTTCCCTTTTCTTTCCAACGCCAGGACATCAAATGCTCCGTACTCGTCCACTACCGAAGATTACTACAACAAGATAATTCCACATGCCCACACTCCTATCATCTTGTACGCCCTGCTCGACACTTAATCTAAAATTGACATCCGATCATCCCGCGACGTTTCCGGTCTAATACCTAACTCTGGATGCTCCCTCCCTTGGCACGTCATCTTCGGTCCCGTTGTTGGCAGTAGCAGATCAAATGCATCTTGCATTGGATTGGGACAGCCCCACTGCTTATCAAGCGAAACGAGCCGAGCAAGGAGCGAAGGTTGTAAGGAGCGTGATAGTGGGAGGGTTCATGGCTTTGGCCGAGTTTGTTATGGCGCTTCTGGGCTCATTTGGTAGGAGTTGACCAAGTTCTTCTGGATTATGTGAGATAGATAAGACTGAGATTTTGACTGACTCAGATACCCGCTTTCTTGTTTCGCTGCTGGATCCTCACCAAGTAAGGACAGCACAGGGGAGAATTACCATTATCATAGGCTTGTAATCACTTCGTTTCACTCTTGCGCAAAGTCACAAAAACATCCAAGGAAAAGAATCACCGAATTTACCATCACGGAAATCGATCTGTGCATTGTACCGTAAATGGAAAAGTCTCTCGGAGGCGGTGAACAAGATGCACAACCAGGTACAACGCAAAATGTGTATATGCAGACTCAACATTCTGCAATTCCGAAAGTATATCGTTGTAAGACGTTTATAAGCTCCAAGAAAAGGAAATACCTGAAATCTGCCATAGGACCAACTGTGTGGGTGTGACTTCTATGAGCTCAGGAACTTGCTTCAAAGATGCTTAACATGTTCCTGGTATATTTGAGCCGACAACAAGGTTTCGGCTCCTACTCGGTTGGTGGTTCCAGCTTTCATCCCCTCCCCGAAAATTTCCCGTGATTCATTGTGGCATTTTTCGTGATGGCAAGGTTAAACGCTACCAAAATCGTATTTTAGCGCACAAGACTTTTCACTACATACTAAATCCTTTACAACTTGCTCCGACTTTCAGCTACGGAACAAGCGGTAACATGAGGTTTTCTGTCCTTCGATAGGCAGTGGATAATCGGTCATGCTAATGTATTTTACCAACATAAGATGGTACCATATTCTGAGCCGATCACGATCGATCGGCTGGTTGAAAACCAAAGCGATCCCCATCCTCTATATCCGGGAAAATGTTGCTGAGCTTTGCGGGCGTTTATTCGCGCTAAGCGCTAAATCATCAGATACCATTATTGAGTTTCAGATAGAAGCACGTCGATCAAGGCTATATCATAGGGGTGGGCCGTGTCTGAAGTATGTAAAGTGTATTCATTTTCTTTTTTCGAGTTTCACGTTCAGTATAGTTCGGTTTGGAGTCCGACCAGCTTCACCCATTCTTTCGATCAGAGCCACCGGGTCCTGACTAGTTTCCGACACGTGGTAAATGATGTACTATGATGGTATCTTATTTCTTTGTATTCAGGTAGCGTGTAAGTGCATCGAGTGCAGTACCCCCGCCGACTTACTCAGTACGAACCTGCAGGATTCGCAAACAAATTTTTTTTTCGTAAGCTGTGTATTTTGTTTAGATGATGCATCATGTCCGAGCCTCTTCTCGGGCCCTCCTTCCCGCCATCAATGCGAAAAGAAAATTATAATCCAAGAACAGAAAGACAGGGGAATGCATCGAGTTTCGAGAGAAAACAAGGCGCATAGAGCAAGCCTTATTTAAGCCAGAATCTTTTGGAACTCTTCAGAGCAGCAATGGCACAACTAATCCCTGGTCCAAGCATTTCAGTGTTCACCTTGAGGACGCTTGGAAGTGCAGAGAACTTTACATCTGTCCGCTACCTACAGGAAGCAGCTAGGGAATCGCGCAGAATCATTCAACTGGTTGAGGTAGTTGATCTTCTTGAATTTATGAGGAAACGTATGGCTAATGGCGATTGCAATAGGAAGTGAACACTCACAAGCCGGAATTCGCACACCTTGCGTACGATGCCAGCGCTGTTGTATACATCATCATTTGTGTTAGCAAAGCTACTACCGAAGGCTCAGGCTCCGCCGCTGGGGTGGCCTTCGTCGATCAGGTTTATCAGGATTACACAAAATGTTTGCTCTAGTAAGCTACCTGACACTCGTCCCGTTCCAAATGTTCAATCCTTCAATTTCTTAGTAAATTGCGCGATATTCAGGGATTGATGACACCGGGGACGTCACGCTCGTCATTCTTCAGGAGAACAACAACCGCTATCCAGGAATGTTGCAGTGAACTACGTAAAATCCTTCATCAAGTTCTCTTCTACATCAGGGAGCGATTTTCTACAGAAGTTTATGAGCATTTTCCAGAAATCTTTGACGTGAGGCCAATTGATCATACCTGTGTGCAAACCTTGCTGATATGGTTCTTGGCAGCTGAACGCAAACTGGTCTATTAGAAATACACTCACTTCTATTGAAGGACAACTATCCTATATATCACAGCGATACGTTTATGCCGGTGAACGTGATCACGCATATCAGGGACATCAAGTCTTTCAACCAACATATATCTCAAACCCACGTTAGTCGAGTATGGATTTCTTGTCATGACACTAACTAACGTGATGTTTTCCTCACTCTCAGAGACCATTCGTGCTATGCCTCCTGGAGCTCCGGGTGGATATCCATCTCAAGTTATCTATGCTGACATCAATCGTGACCAAAACATATACAACGGCTCTGAAGTTCATACGGAGACTTCTCACGTCATCAATAATTTTAACTTCAATATGCACCCATATTAGTGGGCCTGGTGGGTTATCGCAGAGCGCGTCAGGTTAATGGCATAAAGTTTTCACTTGATGGGAGGACCTGTTCTGAACGGAGCTGAACATTATCTCATTTCGTTATTTTCCTGCCCTCCATCCATTTTGAATGATGATTTATTTATTAGTTTAGTCCACTAGATTTTGTACTTCATTCACTTATCAATATTTACTGATTTTGTTACACAGAGCATGATGTCATAAGGTTTTATTGTCCTCTTGTACTGTGACAAGTCGGCCATTCACGCGTTCACGTTATAAGAAAACACTCGAGCTATGTGGGTTTTGGTCCAACCGGCAGTATGACCTAAAACGATTTGACGAGCGGCGCTTCCGATAAGAAACTAACCGGGCATCACATTTGTTATCACATCCGTTTGGAACCTTTTGGGACAGCACAAGTATGACGTTTCTACAACTATCTGTTTGTTAATTCAACTTATAAACACAGACCCAGCGCGGTAGGTTTGCACCTCTGCGGATGAAGTCACATGTCAGTATGTGAATACGTTTGTACAAAATTGCCTTGTTTGATCATGAGCGCGATCAGGGCCGGGTACATCGCCTGGGTAAATGGTTGTAGGCAAGCCATGAAATAAACATGAGACATACGCACAGATATCATAACATATGAACCATCAAACGCTACATATGCTAGATAACGCCATCCCAGTGAAGTTGGCCCTTGTGAAAAGTTGAGGATCGCAGTCGTTAACTATATGTATCAAAATTTTGGCTCATTATACGGGTATCTATAACCTTGACATACCTGTAAGATACCATAGGCAAACCCGGATTCTACAAGGAGGCGCAGCACCTTATAAAGGCGGAACATGTGTCTGTCTTGCCGGTTTAGCTGTGTAACAAGAAAATTTCTATGTTGCCTGTTGAAGCGCTAATATCAGTTTTTTTTAGCATGAGCAGGGGGGAGTTATACCAAACGCGGTATGAAATTATGCCTGTAGTGACCAAATTTGCTAGAAATGAAAGCAAGGTACCAACACCATCCAAAGTATTCACCACGGAGTCCGATAGATGAGTATGTACGGCACGAGAGTAGAACCCCGTTTCAATTGCTATTATTGCTGTAGAATTTTGAATGTAAGAATGAACATTACAAATCAGTAGAGTGCGAAACATACTGTTTGTAGCCACGAAAATACCCATTCCAGCCACGCTCAAAAAGGCGGCAAACATGAATCCCACGCGCTGTTGTGGGAATAGCGTCATACCCCTCCAGATTGTTATACCATCAGCCATACATGGCTACGACAAACAAATAGAGATGTCAAGCTATTATAACCCATGCTAGGATGTCTCGGAGGACATCTAGACTCACCAGCATCCCTCGCACCCATTCAAAAGGAATGCGTAACTTTAGAATGCTGCTTTGGAATTCAAAAATTCTTTGCGTCAAAGGGATTCCTGGACCTCTGTAACACACTCGAATGGCCGAATGCAGCATTGCAAACGTAGTGGCAGTAAAAACACATGCCGACAGAAAATTCAAACCGGATAATAGAAATAAAATTTTATGTGCACAGGATTTGAATGGTCGCTTGCTAAAAAAAGAGTTATAGAATTTACGATCGAAGAAGAATACTTGAGTACGAACACAGAATAGTATGCCATGTGACAGAAGGCCGCAACAAAGATGCCTTTGGGGGGAGTCGTGGTCAGTCTGGTAAATAATATAAACATTCATCTGCACCTTGAAGCAGGACACATGTGAGTGTGGTGATAAGAAGATAAAGGATGTTCTGCCCTAGACGTGTCAAGTTTTCTCGTTCGTTGGGTGTCATCTGCGGGCGGGTAAACGTTATGGTCAGAAGAGCGAGAAGCTGGGTATTTGACGATTCAAACATGCCTTCTATTCATTACAGTGACGAGTGCGCAACTGTCCTGTGACCCTACTATAGCTAGGCTCACTTGAAATTAAATCAGCTACTAGCATAAATTTCTCCCTTCATCACTGTGTCCCAACCCGGACTAGCTCCCATCAATATCATCATCCCGTTATCACCCCGTTATCACCACCACATCTACATACGGAACAAAGCGAAAGTATACCGTAGTGGTGAGGCTAGGCAAGAATGTAGTGAGAGATAATCCATATTGATGCCCTTAATCGTATGAGGTGGCTAATGATCCTCAATAAGAACAGTGTACGTGGTGAAGGAAGAGAAAGCAAGGTCTGTCTTTACGAGGTGTTCTGATATATGGCAAATTAGGCTGTCTGAAACCCATTAAAGGTCTACTGGAAGCATATGATCTCGAACACAATGGCTATGGAGGAGCGGATATTAAAGTCAACGCACAGCAAGCAAATCATTGTCTTTTTGACCTGACAGCGACAAGGAGCATCTCAACAGCTGGACACAGACCCAAGGTGCGTTTACAATTCTTGGAGCAGCGTTATGTAGAGCAGTTAGAATCGAGTTTGTGATGGCAGTACATAATCGACAGAGTGCATCATTGTGGGAGATTGTCGCCCGATTGTTTCTTCCCTATCCAGGCAATTCGGCCCATTATTTATTTGCAATCAATCCATACTAGCTGTCCTGGAGCCCCAACAGCATATGAAAAGTTGTTTCTAGCCCGAGATAGATAGCAAGTCGATTGAAGAATGATGAATGATTGTTGAACAGGATATAAAATTTCCCATTTGATGGATGCTCTAGGCAGCGAAGGGGAGGGTCTAGAGTTTGGTGGGGGCTCTGGCCGATCTAGGTACTAACTGAAGTTCCGCACGACCGCCCGAAAGCGGGCGTTTGAATTGGGTATACTGACAAACATAAGGTCACTTAAAGTGCAGAGTCATATGCAGACGCCATAGAGGGTCTTCCATTCCGCACACTGAGAGAGTAGCAAGACCGTCAACAAACGAGGGATAAATTAGCCCTAGGATTTTATCGCAACGAGAGAGAGACACATAGTCAAGCTATTCGAGGCTGTTAAAGCGAACATCAGGAGAAGGAACGTGTATCGTCGTTCAAGAATCAGGTTGTACACGAGATATAAAAAAGGTACTCCAAACACTCAAAAACTATAGCACTGATCAAGTCCACTATCTAGCAGTCACGAACCAGTGTGAGGAGGATATGACGGACAGGGTATGAGGGAAAGGTGGGGGTGATTGAGGTGGAAAAATATGAGTTACGACCGGGAAAATCGCTTTGCATCTGCTTCTGTTTCTGATTTCGAGTGGTTGTCTCCGTCTCCGTCTCCGCCTTTGCCGAGAGACCATTAAAAAAGGAGGCATCGTCGTCGTCATCTGATGCAGGGCCGACCGCGAAGACGACGACAGCGCGTTTGGTTATAAAAGACTGTGACCGAGGTGAATGAGTAAAAAGCTAGCAAAGGATGTGACATAGACGTAGCCGTAACAGGTGGTGAGGAAGAGGGGCGAGTTGAGTAAGTAGAGATGTTGAGAAGCGTTAGCCAATAATAACTGTCGTTATGAGTACACTCGATAGACTTTATCGCTTATTAGGCGACGCCGGTAGTTGGAAGGCTATTCAGCTAAAACTTGTTGAACAAATGAGGATAATGCCTCTGCGCGACGTCGGGACGGCTCTGTTGTAGAATATATCAACGGTCCAGCTCTGACAGTAGCGGTGATACGCCGTACTTTACTCTGCCTATATCCTGACGGTTTCTGATCAAATGCTGTGGAGTTAACAGTTACCATTCGTACGAACAATCAGCGTCAAATTAAACGTGTCACACAAGCATGCGTGCATTCGGTTTCTGCAACTTCGCCTCTGAGCCTGAGAATCTCTGGTGGAACTACAAATAAACAGATAGCATGAGCTGCAACAATATCAAAACGAGGGAGACAAAACAAAACAGTCTAACTTCCTCTCAGTAAACTTAGCATCGAGACGGATGTTCTAGAGTCGTCGGTTCCCCCAAACCCGCCCTGGGCGAAAGAACGCGATGTGAAGTAGCGTGCGAGACCTTGGGTAACAAACTCGAGTGCCTGGGGAGGTTGGCTTCAATTCACAAAGCGGGCAGCACAAAGGACATACTGAGCACCTTTTCCAATGTTCACAACGAATGTTCCTGGAACCGGAGGTGCGTCTATCCATTGTCCCGAGAGATTTGAACTTGCAAACCTTTATGCGGAGAGGGTTGGAGGAGCTGATACGAGGCGAGTACATGTCAAGCAAAGGGTGTAAAAAAGACATGTGAAAGAAATATCTTACAAGGACAAAAATCCGGCATCATAATGAGGACCCGCACCTTGATCGGCTTGGCTTAGATCAGTGACAACAGGTTACTGTACAATCTTCCCACGATTTTGTTTGTGTCATAGAAATGGCTGAGAGCATCGGGAGCGAGGCCAAATGCTTCCGCTAGCAGAGAAATGAACGTATAGCTGAGCGCTTGGACTTGATCAAAGTATCGCTCAAGCGTAGCTCGAAACCCGGGGATCAACGATTCTTCTGGCCACTAAATCATAGCTTTTCTATCAGTTTGTGTGCTCA
>CEMU01569372.1:5035-18357 GCA_900068965.1 Calocybe gambosa
GAAAACAATGAATACAGAATGGGCACATCTACAGAGTGTAGTTCCGCCAACACAGAGTACTACACACATGGTGACAAAATTCCAGGTCTCCAATCTAACGGTATGGACATCATCCAAGCCATCAGGTACGCTCACAAATGGGCTGCAGAAGAGAAAAGGGGACCACTTTACTTGAGTTTGATACCTATCACTACAGTGGTCACTCGTTTGTTCCCTCTTTTCTTGATGGCTCAACCCCTTCTATTTCTATTTGATACTGGAATCTTACATGGAGATCTATTTTCTATTGTATTTAGTATTGCGAGGCCATTATCTATTGATTACCTACCATAACACACATCGCAGTACTACACGCCGAAAGCTCCTTAATTTAGAAATTAGAAAACTATAGGCATACGTAATCATTATATTTAAAATAATACTTGCGGAGTTTGAAATGTCTGATAGATTTCCCTAGTTTAGTCCAAAACAGTCGCAGCCCCGTCCCTGACGGTCCCTTTGCCGGTTATCGACTGATCTTCGGCACGGGCCCCCCAAAAAACATCACCGAGCATTATCTTGAACGAGCTTTTGATCCTATGATGGTTCAATATCTCACAAAGTTGAAAGTTAAATTCGTCCTCGGTCAACCTAATTTCGAGCTTTTCCGCATCGAACTTGAAGGGACACCCGTCACAACGACAATCAAAACCCATGACGGAGGACATTTTGTCGTCGGCGGGGAGATGGCCGACCCATGGTCAAGTCCTGGAGGTACGAATCTTGACTTACCTAGATAACAGCTGTCGCAACAACCTGCTGGATTCCTAGATCCACTGTTCTACTTGCACCATTCCAACCTCGACCGCATTTGGTGGGAGTGGCAAAAATTGGATCCTGTCCGCCGCTTGAAAGATATATCGGGACCTACGACCTCGGATCCTCCGTATCATSARGTCACRCTCGACTATYTGCTCCMAAYGGGTCRCCTCGCTAGTCCRAGAGCTATCCGAGATGTCATGAATATTGAGAAACACTGTGTTCGTTTCATGTATAAGATGACTTAACTATCGACATCATCCGCAAGTGAAACCAACGACCAATCCGCCTACTAGTAACCCTTGCTTCCGAACTTTTCTTGAATCGTGTAACGCGCTCTCACCAAATACAGCTAATCACTCCCGATCTTTCGGCGACTAATCGTTAAAAGACTAATGTGGCTAAAGTGCTCATAGCGGCGCTTGTCTCGAAACGCCATCACTGATGGGCCACATGCTCGACAATGCGAATCGCGTAAGACACATGGAGTTTTCAATTCATACACATTGATGATCGCTACCTATCCCCTTATTTATATCTGACAGGGGATATCATGACACCTATGGCAGCCACTAACTGCACAAGAAGCCTTGCCCTCCCCCCATGTTCTTGTTACCTGCCAGCACAATGTCCGTCGATACCAGTGTTGAGAAAGCCTCATTGGAGAAGGATGAAGCCGAGCTTGCTCGTATGGGTTATAAACAGGAACTCAAGTGCGTATAAACCTGTGGTGCTCAGACGACTGACGTTTGATGATGATGACGAAAGACGAGATCTTGGCCTGCTGCAGGTGGGCAGTCCTTTACGATTCGGAACTGTGCTCACACGTTGACGAGAACGATTTCTCAACTCGAAGAATTTCGGGGTAAGAATATTGCAGACTATAGTCAAGTGGTTGTGATTATGCCTGACTTCTTCACAGGTGTCGTTCTCCATCATATCTATTATAACTGGCATCGATTCGCTCTTTTTGTATGGATTGGTAAGCATCAGTTTACGTGGAACGGAACCACATTGATCTCACATGGTACGCACAAGAATACTGGTGGACCAGCTGTTATGGTGTGGGGCTGGGTCGTTGTGTGTAAGTAAATGCGTAATAGAAGTCGAAGACAAGTTATTGACGTAAACGACCTGAACAGGCTCATTCACAATGTTGGTCGGACTAGCAATGGCTGGTGAGTACAATGTCATCGTGTCGGATGACTATATGTCAAAGCTTGATATGTTTCACTGGTATAGAAGTATGCAGGTAAGTAGATGTGTTGTTAATCGCCGACCTTACTGTATGCGAGATTACCCGAAGTGCACATCCCACATCCGGAGGACCATACTTCTGGGCGGCCATGCTTACGGAGAAGAAGCACGCTCCAATCGCGTCATGGATCACAGGTGTGTAGATTATCCTCAGAGCTAGGCTTTTCCTATGTTTATCAGTGGTAAAAAGGCTGGTTTAATCTTTTAGGGCAGGTGGCGGTGACAACAGGTATCAGGTTCGTGTTTCAGTCCAACATCCTTGACTCGCATGCGATGTAAAACACCACTTGGATAGTTTTGCGTGTGCAAACTTTCTGTCGACAGTCTGTACGCTGAAGTCGGGTTTCACGCCGACTGCGAACACGACTATTGGTAAAGATGTTCCTCACTTTCAAGTTGAAGAACCTTTGAACTCGTCTCATTGCACTAGGCATCTACGCAGCTGTCCTGTTCACTCAGGGATTGATAAACACATTCGGGGTTCACCTTTTGCATTACATCAACAATATATCCGTCTGGTGGCATGCAATCGGAACCATTTCATTGGTAACTGCTATCTTGGCGAAAGCGCCCACGCACCAATCTGCCAAATTCGTCTTTCGGACATTCATTGACGGAACTGGTGAGCCAGGGAATGGTTGGAGTGACCGCGCTAGTAAACCTTATGTCGTCATTATCGGTGTATGTATCTGCTTCGCCTTTTGGAATAGGTTCTGATCCGTACAACAACTATCATAGTTCCTCATGGCTCAGGTACTAGAGTGAACCAATGGCAATAATCTGTGTCACTGACCCTTCGCCATCGTAGTATACCTTGACAGGTCAGTACCGCATTGTCATACACTGGAATCCACACCAACGTTTGATTAAGGGTTTGACGCGAGTGCTCACGTACGTGACCTGTGATATTTCCATCAAGTTCTCCTGAAATTCGCTTTAGATGACTGAGGAGACGCACAAGGCTGCCGTTGCAGGGAGCATAGGCATTGTGATGTCTATCGGTGTCTCGGCGATATTGGGGTGGTTTCTCTTGCTTGGACTCCTTTTCTCCATTCAGGATCTTCAGGCAACATTATCCTCTGAGACCGGGCAGCCAGTCACCCAGATATTCCTAGATACGGTTGGAGAAAATGGAGCGATAGTCCTGATGGTAGATCCCTCTCATTTGGAAACATTCTCTTTGATATATGTGTATCAGGTTATCGTGGTCGGTGCAATGTACTTTGCTGGGTTTGTATCTTTCTGAGCCGTCTCATCCAACACATTGAATGAAGAATTTCCTAGAACATTTTCGGTCACGTCGAATTCACGTATGATGTACGCGTTTGCTCGAGATGGAGGGATTCCAGGGCACAAATTTTTTAGTAAAGTCGATACAAAGTGGAAGTCTCCCATCAGGACAGGTCCGTCCCGGTCTTTTATGCACAATTAAAATGATAGGATGAAACCCTTATACATCAAGTATGGCTCGCGTGTATCTTGAGTTTCATTCTCGGATTGCCGAGTCTAGGAAGTTCTGTGGCTTTCTCAGCTGCTACATCAATTGCTACCATCGGTCTTTACATATCCTACGGTGTGTCGCCAACCAGGCCGCTTACTTTAAAACCAACCTTTTGCTCCAGGCATACCAATCGCTCTCCGTGTAATTTATCACAAGAACTTCACCCGCGGTCCGTTCCACCTAGGAAGGTTTTCTTTCCCAGTAGCCATCACAGCGGTTGCATGGATTTGCTTCATCTCCATTGCGTTTATTCTTCCACCAGTCAACGTGCGTCGCATCTCTCATACTATCCTCCAGTACTCACAATAACTCATCGATGAACCAGCCTGTAGATTCTCAAACATTCAATTATTCCATCGTAGCCGTTGGGATTGTGATCACATACAGTGTTGGTTTTTGGTTCATTAGGGCTAGAAAACAGTTCGTCGGACCAATCAAGCAAATTTCTGGTGAGTAGATCATATCAGCTTTATAGACCATTTGCGACTGATCTGATCTCATTCAGCCGAAGAGATGGGAATTGATGTCATGAATCCTGGGATGGATGAGAAGCGCTAGCATAGGCAACCCAGCTAAGAAATAACATGAAGCGCACTTTCGAACGTAAAACGGCTATCCAATGTTAAAGTTTTGTGGGTAAGAGCCCTTTTCTATCTTAGTTTCTCTGTGGTATTCGCATGATTAAAACTGGGCTTTAACTATGTGAAATTCGTCGCCAAGAGCATGCTAGCCACTTCCACTGTTCTAAGAACTACACGTAGACCACACCACCTTTCATTACGAATGCCACTCCTTCCATAATTGCCTTTTCAAAAGCATCTGCATCCCCGTCAAGAACCCCATTCAGACCAACCAGATCTCCAACCCAACCCTGCTGAATGACGCCAAATGGTACACCCCTCTCCAGTGTCGATCGATGGTTTATCCTTCTGGGGTTCTCTTCGGTGAGTCTGATCCTTGCCTCTCCCTCATGACCTTCCCACTCCATTCCGCGTATGCACTCCCAGCCGCCCAGAGTAGCCCAACTCAGAACCGTTGCCCAGTCGACTCCAAGTTTTTGCATCAGCACCATCTCAGAGCCGTTTTCGCCATGTGGGAAGGTACCCGTGTCTCCGCCGCAGGATATACGTATCCCCTTCCTGCCTGGTTTTGCTTGTGCGGTCTCTCCAACCTCCAAGACCTTGAGGAAATTTTCTCTCACCCTTTCCCAAGAATCAGTCATAACTAAGCTGAATTGTTTATGGTAAATGGATAAAGTCGGCACCCAAACTGTCTTTCCTCCAACTTCGGCCCACTTTTTGATCAGCGACGTGTCTCCGTTGGCGCTGTTGAACAGATTAGCACCGTGCTCGATGCTGTCCACTCCCAAATCGAGGAGTAGGCTTATTGCTGCTGCCGTAGTTGCATGCGCTGTCACTTTGACACCTAAATCGTGAGCAGTGTCGATCATAGCTGCCAACTCTTCTCGTTTGAACAACAAAAAAGACATCTCAGACGTTTCGATGGACACGTCCGACGAACGGGAACGAAAGCGATTATCTGATCAGTCGTCAATGGGAATGCAGTAGACGCGGGGGATCGAAGATTGAAAGCCCGTACCAGCATAGATCTATCACTGGTTTGAGCGATACCTCGGCAGTATCTGAAGGCGATTTTGGCTTACCTTGATCCAATCAGCTCCAGCTCCGATTTGTCTTCTTACTGCCCTGACACACCCGTCAACTCCGTCGGCGGCTTCAGCTCCAGCGATACCTTCAATAACGTTCTTGGATGGGAACAGACTACTTTTCGGGCCTGCAACAATGCTAAAGATCGAATTTTGCGACGCAAGTGTATTATTCACCATAACTCCCAGTTGATACAATCGCGCGATTTGCACAGTAATACCTTGGACCTGGGATGATTGGGTTTCTACTACCGGGAAGAACAGCAAGGCATTTTCTGAGTGCGATATCGGCGTCTTCAGCTCCTTCAGTTCCGAGATCCCTTTTCCAATTGACATCAGCCTTATTCATCGTGGATTAAAAGCAATTCGAGACCGACCGAACCGTGGTGAACCCCGCCTGAAGGGTCTTAAGCGCCCCTGCTCCGGCTCTCAGCGAACGCTCAGCCAGACTTTCTTTCGACAGCTGGTCATCCCACGATGTCTCCTTTTCTGAATGCAAGAACACTGTTTGGCGAGCCTCTCTTTAAGAAGCGATCAGCCTAAAGATAAGAAATAACGTCCTTACTGTGTACGTGTGTATCTACAAACCCAGGAAGAACCGTTAGATGCTGCAGATCGATCACAGTGCCGTTGTCTTGAGGCGTAAAGCCTTCCCTGGACTGGACTCGAAGGATGACGCCTGTGTTCTTATCGACTGTGATCACCTGGTTCAGGTGCATCTTCCGTAAACGCGAGTCGAACATCTTTCCAGCGATAACGTGAAAGACTCCAATGCGTTCAGATGGATCCATCGTGGTCATCGAAAGGAACTGCCCGTTCATTTGAGTGCCTGCTTACCAGTTATTTTGGGAATTTCCAAAGATGGAAACCATGAACGAGAGTGAACTCAAAACAGAGTTTGACTGTACAGCAGCTCCGACCACCAATCAGTTCTATTCCCCCGAGACGCAGGAATTGTGAGCGCAAGACACAGAACCGGGCAACAAAACGAAATGGAGGCATATCTTTAAGCGGATGAACCATTTTAAACTTGGTTGCTTCGCGTTCAAGTTGTGTGAACAATCAAAGGTATTAGCGTTCAACGCGCTAGAAATCCATGTTGAATCACGATTGTACGCAAATCATACCACCCTTCATCACAAACACCACACCATTCATAATGGCTTTCTCAAACGCATCGGCGTCCCCGTCCAGAGCCCCATCCACGCCAACCAGATCCGCAGCCCACCCGCGCTCAATGACCCCAAACGGAACGCCCCGCTCCAATGTCGATCGATGTTCTACCAATACAGCATTTTCTTCAGCTTGCCTTATCCTCTCCTCTCCCTCACGACCTTCCCACTCCATTCCGCGTATACACTCCCAGCCGCCCAGAGTAGCCCAACTCAGAACCGTTGCCCAATCAACTCCAAGTCTTCGCATGAGCACCATCTCAAGACCGTTTTCACCATGTGGGAATGCACCAGTATCCCCTCCACATGCAACACGTATACCCCGCTGAGCAGGCTCACCAACTTCGAGCACCTTGCGAAAGGTTTCCTTTGCTGTCTTCCAGGATTCGGCCATATTGAAAGTGACTTCCTTCAAACTATGAAACACCGACAATGTGGGTACCCAAACCGTCTTTCCACCCGATTTGGCCCATTTTTGAATCAACGAGGTGTCTCCGGTGGTGCTGTCAAAGATATTAGCACCATGCTCGATGCTGTCGACGCCCAAGTCGAGAAGCTGGTCAATGACTTTTGCTGCGTTTGCGTGAGCGGCTACTTTGACACCGAGATCATGTGCGGTGTCGATCATGGCTTTTAATTCCTCGCGTTTGAACAATGCAAAAGATGTTCCGGCTGTTTCTGTCGATACATCAGACAATCGAGAACGAACGCGGTAATCTAAATGAGTGGGCATGTCAGCTATCACAGAAATTCGATAGGGATATTGATTTCTTGTTCGTACCGGCGTAGATCTAACGTACAAAAGCTTTTTAAGAGGTAAAGAAACCTTTGCGTTTTTGGACTGCTCACCTTGACCCAGTCAGCCCCAGCTCCGATTTGCCTTCTTACCTCCTTGACACACTCGTCCACTCCATCAGCAGCTTCGGCTCCAGTCACTCCCTCAATAACGTTCCGTGATGGGAAAAGACTACTCTTTGGGCCTGTGAAACAAAACAAAAAACGGCCGAAAAGTCAAACCAGCTTCGCAACACAAGGCTTTACTTACTTTACTTACCATAACTTCCAGTAGACACAATTGCGCGATTCGCACAATAGTATCTGGGGCCTGGGATGATGGGATCTGCATTACTTCCCGGAAGGACAGCGAGACACTTTCTCAGCGCGATATCGGCATCTTCAGCGCCCTCAGTTCCAAGGTCACTTTTAGTTTGAGGGGTATTAGCGTGTTTGTGAACGCCGTAAGAGAAACGGAAAGAACTAACCGAACCGTCGTGAACCCCGCCTGGAGCGTTTTAAGCGCATGGGCTCCAGCTCTCAGTGTACGTTCAGCCAAACTCTCCTTCGTGAGTTGGTCATTCCACGATGTCTCCTTGTATGAATGCAAGAACACTGTTTTCATATCAGCCTATAGAGGAAACAACACACAAAAAAAAAAAACCCCGGCCGCTTACTATGTACGTGTGTATCCACAAAACCAGGGAGCACTGTTAAATGCTGCAAGTCGATCACAGTACCGTTGGTTTGAGGCGTGAATTCTTCTCTGGGTTGGACTCCGAAGATGATGCCTGCGTGCTTATTGACTGTGATTACCTGGTTGGAGTGCATCTTCCTGGAACGCGAGTCAAATATCCTTCCAGCAATGATATGATACATTTCATGGTGTTGACCGGGTTGAGGGTGAATAGCGCTGAAAGTCTGAGATGGAGCCATGGTGGGTTGTCACCAGTCGAGAAACCTTGCCGGGCATTCAGAAACCTCCTTCTTATCCGGTCGGGCCTGGGAATTTGCCAAAGATAGAATTAGAATTTGGAAGTTTAACGTTGGGGATTAAGCAGTTGAGCATGGAAGATTAGAATTCATTATCAAAGTACAGGGTATGACGGCGTGTGTATACACCATATTCCTACATCAATCAATCCTTGGGCCAACTCGGCAGGGGGCATTAATTACCCAAAACAAACATGCCGGCGCACGTACCCAGATATTTTTTGACGCCTTAAAATGCTGGGACTACGTATGCCACAAACATGGCCCCGACTGCAACGAGAGCCGCCATGGTCATGACCGCGGTAGATTTGTCGACGGTGACCGTATTGGAGTCGACTTTTGTGCTCGAGATATAATGTCGTGCAAAGAGATCATTTTGTATCCAAAGAATCTACATTGGGCGCGGAAAAATGTCGGTCTGGAATCAGAGTAAGGGATCAACATGCTTTACCTTGTTTACAGCCCTCAGAACCGCCGTCTTCATGGGTAAATCCAGCTCCGAGTGACTAGCGACTGCATTAACGATGATGTCCTCGACATACCCAAGAAGTATCGCGGTATGAATGAGTTCGACCCTTAAGCCAGGTTTCTTCGCCCTAGAAAATCAATCCTCATCAACCTTGTTCACATGACAGGGAGAGAAAGAAAGAAAGAAAAAGAAAGAAAGAAAGAAACGAACCTGTGAGCAAATGCCGCGACGCCAGTATGCATAAGTCCGACTTTATTAAGGTACTCCCAGCTCGAGTCCGATGCATAGTCCATGGTGACCAACTTGACGAGGTAAGTCTTCAAAAAGTCCTTCCGGAACATGATCTGAGGATGGTCATGGCTCAGGTCCTCGACTTTCGTGGGCACGTCCCCTTCATAACCGGTTTGTCGTGGGACGAAAGCTTTGGCGGTGATGTCGAAAGAGAGGAGTTTGGTGTAAACGGCGTCTACGATGATAGGGACGAGAGGTGCCATATATGGTTTGGCAGCATGAAGGGTTGCGGCGTCCTCCTGAGTGAAACCGATGAACTCTCGGAGGTACCGGATACGACTAGGTAAGTCCTCTAGAGATGCGGGATCAATGTGTTGCATCGTGAAGGGGGATGTGTTGCAAGACGACTTGCCAAAAAGTTGGTCGGGCTTTTATATATAGGTTGTACAAAGCTCGCACAAACCCGGGTGGATTCTGATGGAGCCAATTGTCGAGGCTGGAATTCCGTGGATGACAGCGCCTAGTACTTTGAAGAAGCTGCCAAGGAAGACTGTGAGAGAGTTTGGTTGTTACTATCATCTGATGAGATCTAGAGGCAAAATATAGCAGTGGAGAGAGATGGAAAACAATATGGGTATGGATACTTTGGCTGTGGTCCTTGATGAGCGCAGTCTATGTAGACAATGAGGAGGTTCAAGGAGACCATGTTTGATCGAAAGATTGTATTCGTATGTTATTCGTGTATTTGCGGATCAACAGCAGGACAGCGGCTCAGGGTCGCCCATTCCCGCACATTTCATCCAACAATCATCATGTCCTCACCATTTCTCGCGTTGAACTCCAGGGAGACCAACAAGGAGGCTGTAGTAGTTTGTTGGGCGTTGGAGATCAGGAAGCCTAATACGTGGTCATTGATGAAGATGCCGATGCAAGGCGGCGGCATTATTTGCCCGCGCCGAAGTTTACCTTTTAGAAGCAAGCTCTCCCTCTTCGCCTCCACCATGCTCTAAAACCTGACGGCCATACTCATACTCATATTGCAAAATTTGTAACGTGCAAGCCCTTTCTTCTCGGCAACTAGAACGACGTTGGGCAAAGCGAACTAATCGGATATATATATATATTTGTCACCATCCGAGACTTGGTCGAAAACTTCCTTATCATCAACCACCAACGAGCCATGTCAGACTTCACTTTAGTAGATCCAAACGGCTGGGTATACGACCTTCATTCGGTACATCATTCGACCTCTTCCATCTCTCAACATTCGCTAATCGAACTATTTTTTAGGTCTATTCTGCGTACATCGGCTATTTTCAAGTTAACAATATATCTTGGTAAGTTTCTTCCCTGAATTCGTTTAGTCAAAGCTCAAAAGCACGGATGCTTTTAGGTACGAACGCTCCTGGGGCCACCTCTTCTCTTCCTTCGACCAGTTCCTAGCCTTTTCCTGGCCAGTCATAACCGTCACAGATGCATGGTCCGGCAAACCTCACATCGTCACTCGCTTGACTTCCATCGGGGCTTTCATAAAGATGATAAAAACGAGGTACTGTTCCTCTGCGTATTCCCCAAAGTCTAACAGTCTAACAACAACCTCACAGATTCGGAGAAGTCCTCCAACAAGCACCCAATATGCTCGTGGTCACCCCTTTCGAGACCGGCAACCGCCACCTCCGGAACGTATCCGATGCTACATCATACAACAAGCTTTATTCCACGCTTCCAGCCGTTGTTCTTTCAGCGTTCAAGGTTAGGATCAAAGCCGGCGAATACAAAGCAACCCGGGACATCTGGGATGGGAAAGACAAGACCTTCCTAGCCATCGATTTTGAATGGAGCCAGCGGAATGAAAAGAGTTGTTTGGAATGGGGTTACGCAGCTGTTCGATGTGGTCACCTGAACGAGTTGCGTAATTGAACAAATCACTATCTTTCCCATTTTTGGCGCTAAACATCCATATCTACTTTCAGTCTTGGTCATTGGCCCCCTGAACCTGATAATTACCGGTTAGTATCTTTGCATCACCGTTACGGCCTAATTCCATCAGTTAACATTATTAATAGGAGGGGCCATTTCATCGTTGAAGAGTATGTCGATAAGGTCATCAATAGGTACTGCCCTACATACCCCTGGGATGTGCGTCATTTGTCGAAATTACCCGCATTCTCGTACTAACTTGATATCAGTATGCGGTATTGCTCTCTGTAATGGTACCAGTGTCTTGTACATACTGACAAATCTTCATAGTTCGGCGACAGTCAAGTTCTATCCAAGTCGAAGCTACCCCAAGTTATTCAAGCGGTTATCAGGTAGGCCCTTTTCGAACATTCGTTATGGCCGACTCTTTCTAACCCTTAATTATCCCTACAGCAGCTTAGCCAGCCCAGATTCATCAACAACACCCAACTCACTCGTTCTCGTCGGTCACGGAATAACAGGTGACATCGCCCGCCTAGAAGAGATGAAAATCAGTAAACAAATATTACATTTCCCCGAAACCCTCTTTCTAACCCATCCGTTTTCTCTTTCCAAAGAACTACCACATAACGTTCTCATCATCGACACCGCGGTCTTTGACCGAGTTCTTCACTCAACTGGAAGACGCGGCATCATGATCGACCCGCGCACCAATAATCCGCGTAATCAAGGGAACACCCTTTCTCTCGAAAATCTCGTCCGGTCTCTCGTTGTCAACCCTATGATAACACCTCCTTCACCGCAGGGCTCCAATCGCAGTAGTAACGGCAACGGCAAAGGTAGTCCGACAACTTCCCGGACCCCACTCGTCCTACCCAACGTCAAATACCACAACGCAGGCAACGACGCGTTCATGTGTCTCTTTGCTTTTCAGATGTTGCTTAACCCTTTACATACGAACGCACCCACTATCAAGAAAGGCCGTATTGGTCGTCGGGTGAGTGGTGGAACGCCTGGGGTTCCCCTGGCCACGACGACTACGACGAAGACGACGAAGACGATTCCGAGACCGCATTCTATGGCGTTTACGAGTCCTGTGATGATGACGCATCCTTATGCTACTACTACTCCTACAAACCAGTACGATCTGGCGGCGGAGTTCGGGCAGATGAGAACGGGTCAGTGGCAGCAGCAGCCGCAGACCCAGCCGCTAACTACGAGAACTACGGGTATCGGGATGTATACCGTGCTGTTCGATGGAGAAGAGGTTTTCAAGCGAACACCTGGGAGTGGAGGGAGGAGGGGTAATGGGCGGTAAAAGGTTTCCTTTTTTTGTGGTTTGGGTGGACGATGTGTAGGCCAGACTTTGAAGTCTTTTTTTTTGTTTTTTTTTGGCCGATGTTGTGCTGGTCCTTCTTGGTACCTCTATGTCCTTTGGGTTGTTGGTGTTGTTACTGTTGTTTTGTGTCTGGGTGTTTGACTCCTATTACCTATGCTAGAACTCGATTAAATTGGACTACGACCATCATCCCTGTCTCGTTTCATCAACCTCCACGGTTTACTGTACTTATGCAATAGACGTCTTAGAAAGGCGGTGTAGGAGTAGCAGGTAAATTTCCCAAATTCAGATCCTTATCGAGGACCGTGGATGCCGTGTTTATTATCGCCTCCAACCCGGAGATGGACGCACGTTGTCAGAACGATCCTTCTGGACAATGGACCCCCATGTACGCACGATCAGGTTTGAATAGAGCTAAGAGTGTACTTTAGCTTACGACAACAACTCCCTGTTGTATTTTGACGTTGCTCATCGGGTCAACCATGTGATTGGTGAGTACGGGGGAGTACTTGGGTCGTGGGCATGAAAATGGACACCGTCGTTGGCCGAGCGGACCCCAATTTCAACAACATTTGAACGCATACAACGGAAATAATTACTTGCACATTTTGGCACCACTTGTCATGCCCACTGTCGAGGTCATTAATGATACTTCGCCGTTCGGATATCGAGGGAATCAAAGAGGACTAAGGTCCTGACTGTACTGAGTGATACTATATATTCAAATCATATTACGTCACTTCAGATTGTTCATTTCCATACATCAGCGCGTCATAATTATATTTCATTCACTCAAGTGACAACCCAGAAATGACCGCGATAAGCCAAAAGTGATTCGAGCGTCTATAAAATCAAGGTTCCGGCATGTGGTCAATCTCATCAGCTGGTTCTGAGTTTATCGGTCTCGCTCATCGTTCGCTACCATCGCCCAAAACATCACGTTCAGCTGGTCTGAATCAAGCTTCATCACACCGCTCCCAATAAGTCTATAACATGAAATACTCTCGCGCTTTCGCCGTCGCTTGCATCAGCGGTGCTTCTCTTGCATATGCGGTGCCCGTAAAAACTGACGTTCCTTACCACACCCCGGCCCCTTCCAACAATGCCGCTGTATTATCCACAGCAATCAGTTCCACAAGCGATCTAGGTCTTCGTAGCATTTCCAGTGATCTCGAAGATCCCTCCGGCCCCAACGATGGTAA